>VYZM01007338.1:67077-94361 GCA_013398915.1 Dromas ardeola
CCGCCGGCCCGGCCCTTCCGGCGGCGCTGAGTCAGGGAAGCGGCGGCGGCGGCGGGGGGATGCGGGCCTGGGCGGCGGCGGCGCTGCTCTGCGCGCTGGGCTGCGGCCTGGCGCGGGGCTCCGAGGACATCGTCGTGGGCTGCGGCGGCTTCGTCAAGTCGGACGTGGAGATCAACTACTCCCTGATCGAGGTGGGCGCCGCCGCCCCGCCCCTCCCGTCCCCTCAAGCCGGCCGGGGCCGGGCTGTGAGGGCTCGGCCCGCGGCGTGACTTCGGCCCGTTTGCCCCGGCCGCTGCTTGGGTTGACTGGCTGCGGCTGGGTTCGGTTGCAGTGGGACCCTTCTTTAGGCGTTTTCTTCCGAGCCCGGGGCTGAACTCTTTGCCGGCTTTGCCCGGCAGATCGTAGTCTTCTTGCAATAAACCTTTTCCCTGCTATCCCCTGGGGACACCCGGCTGCTGCTGTGTAAAAGCACTGGGTTAGAGAATGCCTGGTTCCAGCTTTGCTCACGTTTTTTTTTTTAAATATCTTTTTGTCTTTTTTGTTTGTTTTAGATTAAGTTATATACAAAACATGGTACTCTGAAATACCAGACAGACTGTGCTCCAAACAATGGGTATTTCATGATTCCCCTCTATGATAAGGTAAGAAACTGAAATGCCAGAATACCAGTGTCGTCTCCTCTGAGCTGGAGGCAGGAGCTGCTTCCACGTTCAGATCTGCCGGCAGATTAAACGTCAGAACAACACCCACCCATGAAATGTTTGAATCAGGGCATAATTTAGTTTGTTTTGGATCAAACGTTCAGCTGTTTATTTCTGTACTAATTATTTTATTTCTCAGTGCTAAGTATTATGAGAAAAGCCAGGTAACTTCAGCTGTAGTGTTGCATTTGTGCTGTTTATCTGAATGACTGCAGCATTGGGAGCCTGAGTTACTGCCAACAACCATCTGCTACCAGCTGCACAAGTGCTGCACAAAAAGTATAGGTTCCTACAGAGTACAGATAAAGCTTTCAGTTATCTACCTATAGAAACGAAAATAAATCTGTATGAGAATGTATTTTAATATGACTGAATTGAAAATAACTTGAATGACGAATTGCAGGTATTGAAAGTGCCTTAAGAAAATAATGATACAGGAAGCTCAGAATATATCAGAAGTTTGATGTCTAGACTGGAAAGATGTTTACATTCAAATTAAATACAGGCTGCCGCAGATGCTCGAAGTGTTTTGCTCTTTTAAAGAGCTAGTGAACTTAGGGATCAGAATGGTAGAATCATAGAATGTTTTAGGTTGGAAGGGACCTTTAAAGGTCATCTTTTCCAAAATCTTTCCCTTCCCAATCTAAGAATGTGAGATGCTTTCTAATCTTGGTGATTTCATTCTTAGGTCTTTGAGCCTTTCCATGGATGAACTTCAGAACACATGTAGCAGAACGTATGTGGTGCCCACTGACTGAAAGAGGATCTCTGTGTAGATTAATACCCTTTTGGTGCAAAGCTTTTAATAGGATTGAAATTTTGTTATCCCATGTTTGGGCAGAATGGTTGAGTAGGACCTCCTGGTGGAAATACTAAAGGCTGGTTTAGAGCACATCTGTTGGGGCAGGTAGAGATAGATTTGAACACTTTCTAACACTAAGCTCCTTGAACATGAGCCAGTGGAAGCAGTATAAACATGATGATACTTAATTTTTGCTCCTAGCTGGCTGGATGTGAGCCCAGCATCCCAGCCTGTCTGGGTAGATATTGCTGCTGCTTTGAACAGAGTATTTTGGGTAGGAGGAAAGGAGGATGGGCCACTTGAATCTTGTGTTTCTCTCTGCAGCATGCTGCTTGTGTTGTGACTTTTTTTTTCCCCATCCTGTAGCTAAATTGAATTTAGATCAGTGAAGACAGTTATTGCTTTTTTATTTTTAGGGGGATTTCATTCTTAAAATTGAGCCTCCCCTAGGGTGGAGTTTCGGTAAGTGCTCATATGTCTTCTTACAATAGGACAATGTATCTGCAATGTGGGACTTAGATATATCTAACTTGCAGTTGGCAGGAAAAATCAAGTGCTTTTCAAAAGAGATAAGCCCTACTGTATGGTTTTAATAACTAAAATGTACTTACTGTACCAGAGGAAAATAAAGCTATACGGTAGACACTGACAAAGTAACACATGAACTGATTTGAAGGAATGTGGGGTTTTGACAGAAATGGCTGCAATGGGAGGGGGAAAGAGGATTTTCAACATCAGGATTTGTGTATGTTTTAACTTTGCTGAGGCAAGACTTCCAGAGCAACACTTTTATGCTTGAGTTAATGTATTTCCGTGAGAGTTCTGTAAAGCTAAAGTAAAATTGCTTCATGATTGCTCCCTCACTAACTACCATGCTGTTTCATTGTTCTCCTCCAGAACCAACCAGTGTAGACATCCATGTGGATGGCATTAATGACATTTGCACTAAGGGAGGTGATATTAACTTTGTGTTCACAGGGTTTTCTGTGAATGGAAAGGTTAGACTCCTTTATTTATTCCATCTTATGCTAATTCTACCTTCATGAAAACATTCAGCTGAAATACTTCAGCTCTGCAAGTTATTTTTATCCATTTATACTCTGTTTTCTCTTCATTTTGACAGGTTCTCAGCAAAGGTCAGACATTAGGTCCTGCTGGAGTCCAGGTTGTACTGAGAAATGCTGGCAGTGACATAAACATACAAGCAACTATTACACAACCTGGAGGAAAGTGAGTGTGGGTGGTGCATACTGTTCATTTACACAAGATTCTTTCAGTTCTGCCATATCGACTGGGATTATAGTAGTGCTGAAATATTTTTTCTAACGTGTATAGAGTCTGACTTGTTTTTCTGTAAACAACTCTGCCTGTTTCTGAAGAGATGTAACCCCTTTCTTGCCTTACAGGTTTGCTT
This sequence comes from Dromas ardeola, assembly GCA_013398915.1. Taxonomy (NCBI): domain Eukaryota; kingdom Metazoa; phylum Chordata; class Aves; order Charadriiformes; family Dromadidae; genus Dromas; species Dromas ardeola. Next base: position 69,995 of record VYZM01007338.1, read on the forward strand.
TCTTTAAAGTGCTTCCTGGCGAATATGAAATCTTTGCATCTCATCCTACCTGGATGTTGAAAGAGGTTAGAGCCTACAAAAGTTTTGGTTTACCTGTTTAGTGAGGGTGGATCTGCTAGACCTTGTCTTGATCAACTAGCGGGAGGAAGGGTTTTTGTGAGTGGACAAGATTAATGGAGTCTTCATAAATTTAATTTCGGTAGTCAAGAAACTGCCTTGTGCAGGCCCAGTTTGGAGATAGTGGAGGCAGCCAGGGAATTACTGGTAAATGAGCTCTTGCTTTTGGTCATCTAATCCTATACATTTTGCAGGAGCTTGAATATTATAGCAGATATTCTAATTGTTCCCTCTCAGATTGCTTGCTTTCTGAGGAGCTCTGAGATCCTGACCAATTCCTAAATCGGTGAAACAGGAAAAATACTGTTTCACAAAGTGTCCCTGTGTTTTGAATAGCCTGTAGACCCTCCTTGAGTACTGCTGCGCTGGCTTCCGTTTCTGTTGTTGAATATACAGCTTCTGATTGTTACGTAGGTGCTGTAAATGAGATCTAATGACTACTTTTGATGAAAACGTATGTGTTTCTGTATTTCAGTCAAACACAGTGGTACGGGTGACGAGTTCTAATGCTTATGCTGCTAGCCCTCTGATTGTTGCCGGCTACAATGTTTCTGGGTCAGTAAGGAGTGATGGAGAACCAATGAAAGGGGTGATGTTTCTCCTTTTCTCTTCTTCGGTCACTAAAGAGGTAATGGTATATCAGTACCTTTTCAGTATGAGTATGGACGTAAATAAGAAGCAGCTAAATAGCTTCTAGATTCATAATGCCCTGTTACTCCTCTCTGTCCTTCATTGAGCTTGGCTTATAGAAAACATGAACTGTACAACCCTTCAAGCTGTATTTTTTTGTTTGTTGGGTTTTTTTTCAACAAGGCCCCTGTAATACAACATTTGTGTACGTGCTGAGTTTTCACATGACCTCCATGGAATTACTCAGATGTGTAACACAATAGCTATCTGTTTAAATGTTGGCAAAATTGAGGCTTAAGTTCTGCATATTTTTCAGACACAAGAAATTAGAAAATTATTTTAATTTCAACTCTTGAACTCTTCATTATTGTTCTCAAACAACCAGATTCCTCAACAGTCAGGGTGTTCAGGGAGATAGAAGACTAATACTTGAACTGAAGCAAGCAACAAATGCAAAATATAATATGGTTCACAGCATTATTGATCTGTATATTCCATGTGGACCAGTAGGGTTAAGGGCTACAATTTTAAGTCAATATTTTTCCAATTACACCTTTTCATGTGTTAAATGTTGGTTAGTAAATGTGTTCCCTCATGAGGATGACACTCCTCCATGGTGAAAGACCAGCTTCTGGCACAAGACACAAGATGTTGCCAGACAAATCCTGAAACTCACTGTACAGTAGCTGTAATTTGTCTTCCGCATGAGGTCTTAATTGCTCGTTGACCTCTTGATGCGAAGATAAAGTTCAACAGCTTCTATTGCCACCTTAAAAGTGTGTTATGAAATGAGTGTGAAACATTTGGTCACGTACGGTGATTTGTTATGTAGAGTAGAGCTCTATTCTGTAATGTTAACCTTGTCCACAGAGCTGAAGTTGCTTAAGACATGCAGTGCATTTCTAGGGTACTGGAGGATGTCGGATTTTCCAGTTTTCTGTCCTTGTTACCATAGAGTTGATTATTTGGGTTTTTTTTTCCCTCTTTTACCTATACATGAATTGTAAGCCATGCTGTCAAACTTTGCCTCTAAAGTGGTTTTGTACTTCCTATCCTTCGTTTACATTATAGTATTTTGAACCCTCCTACATCCCCCCAAAGTTATTTTCTCTGTTCTCCCATGGGAAAAAAGTTGTATTGCATTTATTGCCACAGGATGTTGTGGGCTGCAATATTTCTCCTGTGGATGGGTTCCAGTCAAGAGATGAGTCTCTGTCATATTTGTGCAATGTTGTATCAAAAGAAGATGGATCTTTCAGCTTTCTTTCGCTGCCAAGTGGGAAGTACACTGTGGTAAGTAGCTAGAAAGTTTATTGCTTGTTTATCTGTTGGGTTGTTAACTTTCATTTTCTAAACTAGATCATGCGTAACTTTGTAGCTGTTAAAACAGAAATAGTTGAAATATTTTGAATTGCATGAAATAATTGGAATAGGAACCTCCAACCTAAAGTATATGAGGGTCAAGTTGCTGTGATAGGGCTCTGTGGTGTGATTTCTGAGGAAGGGCTTATTTGCAAATCAGGCTCTGAATTACCTGAATACATTGGACGGTCACAGAAGCACACCTAGAGGCTGCTGGGAGACTGAAAGTTTCAGCTGAGTACAGCGACTTCATGTCCTTTAAGTTCTCTGTTTTCTTTTTTGCTCATTCTCTTTATTATGTCAGGATAGTGCGGGAGCATGGTTGTGCGTGCATGGCCTAGAATGATTGTTCTGCATTCCCAGTCTGCATCATCTAGAAGTGGGATTCAAACTTCTTTCATTCCTTTAACCCTTCTAGCGATCATATAGTCTCCTATCTGTAAGCTTTTGCAACATCCTAGTAACTTTGCTGTATTCTGAGTAGAGGGTTACTTTTCCGTCTCTTTGGATAATCTCATCTGGTTTCCATTAAACAGTCTTGAAATACTGCCTTTATTCTTATCTCCATCCCTCTGAGTTACTCTTTCCAGGAAGTTTGCAGCCCATTCGACCCTTCATAGAGGTGTCTGATGGTGATAAGGACATGGAAAATGGTAAAGGAAAACAATTCTGTCATCATAGCTTCTTACGAGTCAAAACAATTTGTCTTCTTTCAGATACCGTTCTACAGGGGAGAGAGAATTACCTTTGATGTTGCTCCATCTAGATTGGACTTCCTTGTAGAGCATGACAGCTTACAAATTGAGGTAAGGCATTCAGAGGAAATAATCTTTTTGTGCCATTCATTCCTGTAAAGGTATTATGGATTTTAGCAGAAAGCCAGGTGTATTACGGAAAAACTTCCTTGTACGAAGTTTGAAGACATTTTTTATGCATAACCTTTTGCACAGCAGGTAGAAGACAGTATCTGGCATCGTACTGTATTTCTATGTTTTAGTTCCTTTTACTAGGAAGAAACAAAATAGGGGAAAGCTGTCTACCATGTTCACTTTCATGTGCATGTTGAAAACAGCAATAATCTTTCAGGCGGCTTAAATTTATTCATTGAGTTTGTCAAATCTCTGGAGAAGAGCCTGTAAGTTTGTATGGTTTGCAGAGTGCCTGCTGTAGTGGCATTTTGATCTCTGACTTAGGCCTTCTGAACTGTACTGACGCAGATAAATTGAGAATCTGTTCCTATACTTAGGGTAGCAGTATGCCTGGAGATTGGTATGTACTTTCGTTGTGATTATCCTGGTAATTCTTTTTCCTAAAGCTGGAAATAAATTTCCTTTATGTGTGTGTATGTGGGGAAAACAGTCGGTGTTGACTGCTGTAGGTGTGTGTTTCCTTTTACTGAGTAAAGGTTAATGTTAACTTTTTTCCTGTTTCAGCCTGTCTTCCATGTGATGGGTTTCTCTGTCACAGGCAGGGTATTGAATGGTCCTGAAGGAGAAGGAGTTGCTGATGCCACTGTGACTCTGAACAATCAGATTAAAGGTATGCAGTGGTCTTGGTCTTTGTTGCTGCAGGGAAGCCTGTATTAAGCTTAAGTACAGGACTAGTGTATGAGATGGAATTAAGCCTTCAGGATAATACACTACTTCTGTTGCAATTTATTTGAAATATTAAACTGTTTTTCATGCGGTTGATCAATTTTGCATTTTCTGCCTTAGATGAGAGTATTAGGTGTTCATTTGTTTTGCTGTAGAAAATTTCTTCTATTTTCTTTCAACCATATGCCAAATTGTGCTTTGAAATATAGAAATGAAGGTTGGTCTAGTAAGAGAGCATAAGAGCATAATACTGTTTCTTTGTTGTGCAATGTAAATTATCTTTTGACACATAAGGACAGACAGTCAAGGCATGCTCTGTTTTTTAACTCATCTCGTTATTTGTTACAGTAAAAACAAAAGCTGATGGCTCTTTCCGCCTTGAGAACATAACAACAGGTACATACACAATTCATGCCAGGAAAGAGCACCTCTTCTTTGATACTATTACAGTGAAGATTGCACCAAATACACCTCAGCTGGCAAACATCATTGCAACAGGGTAAGTGCTGGTGTCGGGATGAAAATGTAATGTGGTATGTGGACAAAGTCTTGAAAATGGGTGGTCCTTTCCCATGTCATGCCCAGATTTGCGTACTGTTGTCAGGAGCTGCTTGAGGAATTCAAGGTAAATAGGACAGCGTGAGTGGAGGGTAATGTTTTGTCAACAGTATTTTGCTCAATATTAGTTATGGCTTAGAGCACCCTCTTAATAACCTCTCCCTTGCAAATAAAGACGCAAGGACAGGGGTATATTGAGCAATTATAGCACTGTATGTGAACTAAGAAAGGAACAGAGAGGCTTTCTGCCGCTGATGCTGCGCTTCAGATACCCTCCTTCTGTGCAAGAATGGAGTTGCGTAACTGTCTAGTCCAGTGTTGTAGCGAACATCTACATTTTATTACTCATCACTCTCAAGGCCATAGTTGTTTTGTATGTACATATATATATATAGTATTTTTCTTGTTTGTGATTCTTTGATTTGGGCATAAGCCTATATAATGGTAACAGGACAATTTTGGGAGTGTAAGGCAGTGGTGGGAGATAAGTGTGAGCTGAGGAAGACGGAAGGGGCATGGTTCTCTGCCCAGGAGCTTCTCCTGGAGGAGAAAATAGGGGCAACCTTCTGGAGAAGTGAATACTAGGAATTTACTGAGGCAAATGCCAGCTAGCTCATGCAGAATTAGTTAGCTGATTAGAAAAAAAACCCTGCAACCCTGCATGCTGTTAAATGACCAGTTAGAGTTTTTTTCAGTCACTAAATAACGGTGTACCGTTGAAGGTGAAAAGTAAAACTTAACAGTTTCTAATTTGTCATCTTGTCTTGTGTTTTCACAAACGTAGGTGTACGAGGGTTGTGTTCCAATGAATCACCTATCACTTTTGAGGTCTTTGACAAAAAACATTTCAAACCATGTAAAACCTGAGGGATGGCAATCCTAAATCAATTGCCTGCCTAGCCAAAAAAAAAAAAAGAAAAGAAGAAAAGGCTTGACGTGATTGGGTTGGCGTTGGAAGACTGAAGCAAGTTTCTTGCAAGTGAAAATGTAACATAACATAAGATCATGGTGATTTGATTGTAAAAGAAAAGATCCCATTAGTTGTACATGAGTTTGCACTAGGTCCACTGTGTTTGCTTATAGTATCTCCTTGATATGAACACTCTTTCAGGAGCAATCCATTCTAGTTCATATGTTAGTACCTCAACATAGTGAGGTTTACTTTTTAAGGAAGTTTTAAAACAAGTATTTTTTTATGAGTTTTGTCAAATCAAGATATTTATTCTGACGGCTGGCTTTTATTTAACAGATTCAGTGTGTGTGGCCGGATCTCGGTAACTCGTTTCCCTGAGACAGTCAAACAGATTAGTAAATACAAGGTAACCATGATGCCTCAAGACAAGGACAAAGCATCACTGGTTACAACAGAAACTGACCCTCATGGAACATTTTGTTTTAAGGCAAAATCGGGTACATACAATGTTCAGGTAAGAATGAACCTCCATTTCCTCACTGTGGAACTTGAGGTTTTATAAGATTCTAGACATTTAATTTCTAAAATTTGAGAAGTTGATTTTAGATTTTCCTGGTCCTTTTCTTTTGTTTGCACTATTTTAAACAATGCCAGTTACTTCCTTTTTTTTGTTTTTCTTAATAAAGCAAGATTCCCATGCTCGTTGTCCTTTACACTTGTTCAAAGGAGATCAGGCCATTGGGGTTGAAAATTCTTATTTCTCTCTCTTAGTTGTGGTGTCCCTTAGATCACGTCGTATCATATATATATTGTCCTGTGTGTGAGACACGTAACGTGTACCTTTCTCAGGTGCCTAAATGGTTCCTGAGATTACAGGTCACAGCAGAACCTGCAGCACAGCCACCGTGAATTTTGCACTGTGGGAGATAGTGCAGGCTGGGAGATGAGGAAGTGCGTGGTTATAAGGCCTCTAACTGTCCTCATATATAATAAAATAGCCTAACGTAGAATCAGAATCCTGAAGTGAAATTCACTCAGACTTTTAAAACTGAGCTGTTTGGAGGAATTTTAGCTCAGTTTCATTGCAGTTCTTTGGAGGATTTTTAATATATAACTTTGAAAAGCATATCTGGGAGGCTGGTTTTGCTTTACCTGGAGTTTATAGTGAATTTCCATTTTCTAGTTTCTGATAAGTGTATTGAACTCAGCAGAGTGGGTGTATTTGGACTGCTGTCTAAAAGCTGGTGATGTCTTGATGTCTTGTACTCTACAGGTGATTATTCCAGAGGCTGAGACCAGAGCAGGATTGGCTTTGAAACCCAAAATGTTCCCTGTTACCGTTACAGACAGACCAGTAATGGATGTGACCTTCTCTCAGTTTTTGGCATCTGTCTCGGGGAAGATCTCTTGTTTAGGTAAGCCAATTTTGAAAGTGAAGCGGAAATGGGAACAGAGAACTTTAGCACTGCATGTGTGAATGAGTACTGCTTAGATCAAGGCACTTGCTGCGCTTAGCACCATGAGCAGATAAGTAAATTAACTTCCATCACATAGGTAAAGTAGCGCTTTTTTTGGGAGACCTTACAGCCTAATAAGGAACCTTAATAAAATTTGGAATAAAGTTATGCACCTGTTTTTAATACTTACTAGGAATAAGCAAGTATTCCTTCCTCAGGAAGGAATTCTGACCTGTTTGCGTTCCTCAGAAGATGGGTAAGTTCTGGAAGGAAATGCTTCTGGCTGACACTAGGGATACTGTACATCAATCAGAGGTACTGGAGGCAAAAAAGGCATTAAAAAAAAAAAAAAAAAGCAGTGCTCAGGCTGTTAACAGAAGTTTGCAATTTCTGTTCTTTCATAAGCTTTTTGTCTTTATTTTAGTCTGAGGTCGTCTCTCCTGCTATTTTCCTTGATTACCCACTGATTTCAGTAGGTGGTGATTGGAGATTGACTTTTGTCATCTTTACCCCTTCCTTTTTCCCCTCTGAATCCTCTCTGCACTTGGTGGTCTGTTTTAGGTGTTTTCTGGGCCCTGTAGTCCCTGCAGAGCAAGGTGGACCCAGGGATTTAATGTGGGCCTCTGGTTGTTACTTGCCATTAGATAAAAGAACATGATTAACAGTCTCGAACTTCCTGAATAATGCAAAAAAGTACTGTTAAACATGTGCTTAATAAATAAGAGTTTTAATTGGAAATGTTCTCTACTGGAAGAGAGTGATCATTTTAGTCTTAGTAAATATGAAGCTTGCTTGGAGTGGGGGTTTTGGAGGCAAAGCTGGAAAGCCGGAATGCAGTCTCATTTTCTGCTGTCTTTTCTGCACAGATGCTTGTGGTGATCTGATGGTGACATTACAGTCTGTGAGCCGCCAGGGTGAAAAACGCAACCTGCAGCTCTCTGGAAACAAGGGCTCAGTGGCCTTCACATTTGAAAATGTGCTACCTGGCAAATACAAAGGTAGGATTATGGGGAACTGCTTGAAGTGTTTCCTTAGTAGCTAAATTTGTGACTTAATCTGTATACTTCTGTTATTATGGATTCACAGTATGCCCAACATGGAACTAGTTCTGAAACTTGAGAGAATCTGGAAAAATACTATTTAACAGTGCATCAGGTTTTCTTAGTGTTGTATGTTTAACCATTTGTCAGGTTACAGGTAACTGCTCACCTAAGTTTTAGGGTCTACGTGGCTGGTGTGAGGGGGTAAAAAAGGCTTTATGATAAACTGATTTGCCCCAGGCACACACCCTAGTTCTGCTTCCAGAGTATCTCTCCTAAGAGCAATACATGTTTTGGCCAGCCTGCCTGGGCCTACTATGAAAATGAATTGTTTTCCAGGGAAAGGTGTAGAAGGAGTATATACATATTGCTCTTTTTATACACAAGTCAGAACATCTTTCCGCCAGGTGAAATTAGAGTTAGGTTCTGATGTCCTTTAGGTGGCTTTGACTATCACAATGGTAGTGCATATCGCAGAACTTTCCAGGGTGACCAGACTTCATTATTCCTTTTTACTATAAAAGGAATTCCTTTTTTACTATAAAAGCTTTTCTGGTACGAGATGTGCTGGATTCCTGGTGATGCTGCAGTGCTGTGAGCCAGGTCTGTTACTACAGTCATAGTTGTATATCTGGCTTTGAAGATTATTGTCAGGGAAGTTAGAGTGATACAAGCTTTTTATACTACAAAATCTGCCCTTATTCACATAGTTTTACATTACTAAAATACATTGTGCGGTGTGTATTCTAGTGAGCATTGTACATGAAGACTGGTGCTGGAAGAATAAGTCTTTGGAGTTGGAAGTCATGGAGGAAGATGTTTCGGGAGTAGAATTCAGGCAGACCGGATATATGCTGAGGTGTTCTCTTTCTCATGCAATTACACTGGTACGGAGGTAACAAATGTCCTTGTATTTTTTTACTGAACTTGTGTAAGTAGGTTGCATTATGCTCAGGACCAAGGCTTTCTCGTGTCTCTAGGGAGTCATATAGCACAGTAACATTGATCTTTAGAGTGCTTTTGAGATTTGTCTCTTCGATTTGGTAAAATGGTCTTGTGTTGTTAGCTGCTATAAAAGAGCAGCATTAATGTATCTTTAGGCAAATACTGTTTTCATTTGGTTGTTTGGTAGTTACTAATAGTGAATCGTGTTGTGGCTTCACAGGAATTTTATCAGGATGGAAATGGACCAGAGAACGTTGGTGTTTATAACCTGTCCAAAGGAGTTAATAGATTCTGTCTTTCAAAGCCAGGTAATAGCTCTAAAATGTTAGTTTAAAAAACAAAAAAGAACCAGCCAACTAATACTGCTGGGAATTTAAAAAAAAAAAGAAAAATCCGTTGTGGTTTCCGAGAGGCATCATTTTATTTACATCTGTATATAAATGCTCTGTTCTAAGTTTGTAGAATTCTCCTACTATTTAACCCTTCATCTAAATATAGATTCCAGAAGTAAAATAATTTTTTTTTACTCGATGAAGGGCTTTGATCTTTGATGAATGAAGAGCATATTAAAATAATTTTGTTCACATGGGTTCTATTTGTCAGTCACAATAGAATGTGACTGACAAATAGAAGTTTCATTTCCATACAGGATTCTTAAGGGAGAACTCTTAAAAGTACCACAGGGTTATCTGTAACAGGAAAAAAGAATGTTTTAACATCAAATTTTTTTTCTCCTTTTAATGCCTTAGAGCTAATTCCTGTTATGGCCCCTTAGCAAAACAGTTAACAAGTATGTTTGGTTTTGATTCTGTTTTCAGCTTTGAACATTTCATCCTTAGCGCCAGTGGTCTCATTCACAATATGATAGTACAATGGTACAATTCCGCTTGAATTTTTTTCAGCGGATCATTCTTTGACTTAATGTTTACAGGTGTATATGAAGTGACCCCACGTTCCTGCCACCAGTTTGAACATGAGTATTACACTTATGACACGTAAGAACAAAATCTGTTTTTGATCTTATGCCTATCAGTATGCTTTCATAAAGCTTCCTTCTGCTGCAGCTGCTTGCTTTCAGCAATTCAGGATGTTTTGCTATGATTGTCTCTAACCTATAGAGGGAAGCTTTAGCAAAGTGTATCAGATGTGTTCTCTTGCCCTTTCTAGTCCTAAAAAAAATAAATCAACTAATGGCAGGCTTTAAAGATGCTTTTGCTACTTTAAATGGGTATTTCTGTCAGCCTTCTGTCAGTTTAGTGTTGGTTTTGCTTTGTAAAAAAGCACAGATACTTCAGTGGAAACTATTGATCGCTTGTGAGAGTTGAAATGCAAAAGGTAGGATAGTAGGTTTACTAGGAGGCATGTACCACCATTGCACATCCCTAGTGCCATGACTCTGTGGTGATTTGATTCTGCTCACCCCAGTTTTTGCAAGCCGAATAAATATTCACCCTAATCACAAGTAAGCAGTGCTGATCTTCCTAAGTCAGCCATGTTTTATTAGGTTGTGGTTTATTTATAGGTTATGGTCTGGCAATGAGCATAATGGCTCTTTGCTTCAAAAAAGAGTATTTCTGCTCCAAGACTACTACTTCTAATTCATTAACATGGCAGAAAACAAATTCAGCATTCAAATCTGATTCTTTCCTCTGTGTTAGTGAATTAAAAGTACTTCAAAGAGAGATGTGCTACACATGAAAGCCAGCACAAAATGAATGAATGGATAGAAGCAGAAACCCTCTTTTGGCAGCAAAGCACCATTAAACTTGGGGCATCTTGGTGAATGATGTCTAGTATGAAACACTTTTGAGTGCCCTTCTGCTGTGTGTAGAGGGATTGTACATATGAAATCAATCAAATCAGCTTTAGCTTGAGAGGAAGCAGGAGGCACAAAGGAAGGAATTGATTTGGCCGGTGTCATGTGGTGGTTTGGGGTTCAGAGCTTGAAAATGCTCCCTTTCCATTATGCCACCATCTCAGCACTACAGCTTTGCTGTGTAATTTGTATATCGTCTTTTATGAAGCACAAACTCTGCTAAATAAGATGTGGTTATTTTCATTAGGAGGGGGACCTTGAATTAATCTCTCTTTTACTTTGATTTACAGGTCCTCTCCTAGTATACTGACGCTCACTGCAGTTCGACACCATGTCCTTGGCACGATTGTAACAGATAAACTGATGGATGTGACTATTACCATTAAGTAAGAACAAAGAAATCTTGGGACTATAAAAAGGGGAAGAAAAAGACATCTCTCTCATGAAGTTTTACTCTGGTTTTAATACCATAGTTGCTGCTTTCTAAGGGGATGGCATCCAATTCTAGACTGCAAGAGGTTTTTATGCTAAGCTCTGCTTTGAGTTCTTTGTAGATGGATTAATAATCCCCAGCCCTCATTTTAAACATTGTCACTTCATTTCAATATAGACCTTTTCTACTTGTGTGTCATGGTAAAAAGGAAGATTTTCTGAGGTTTTTATGCACTTAAATGAACTGAAATTTCAGAGTTCAGAGGGTATTGTTTTAGCTTAGGTCTGAGCTCTTTAGCACTGGCATCTATTTTTTTCCTTTTTTGTTTCCTCAGAATGAGAATCTGCTGCTTTAGAGCATTGTTACTGCTGTGAAGAGGATTATAAAAGGAAAACCGTGCAGAGTGGTTGCACACTAATGTGCCAGTTTATGTTTAGTTGAACAGACAGCCCACTAGGGAGCACTGATTTGTGAACAGCTTTAATTGTATGAGGTGCCAGATCTGCCTGGAAGTGTCTGATAATGATGAGTGCTTTATTAATGCTCTGCTGATGTCCACTTGTTCTAGACTATGGGTTCTTGAACTTTTTGAGTGTAGAAAACATCTTTTCAGAGAACAAATGACCTGCAGAGCATCGCCTCAGGTTTCCTGAGTTTAATAAACCTATAACTGCAACTACTGGGCAACTACAGCAGCTGGAAAAGAACCATTGAGATAGCAGAGAGCCAAGAGGATTTTAAAAACAACTTAGTGAGGAGGTGAATATTATACCAACCTTCTAGGCGGATTGGGTTTTTTGAGGCTATTGGCAAGTGCTTTGAAGGCAGCTCAGCCTATATTCAAGCCTGCCTGAAGCTTTTCAGCCAAAGTCCAATTTGTGAAATGCCATCAACATAAAAGGAACAGCTCTGGATTTAAAAGCAAGACAGTTGTTCTTAAAAGTCTCTGCTTGTGTGCCAGATCCATGGTGGTGACCTGTTAACTTTCAGTTAATAATAAAAAAAGCCACCAACCCAACCGAAAATAAAGCTGATTCGTAACAGTTTTTGATGGTGGCTTGTTATGTTTGAAAAGTGAGACTGTAGTAATTTATTATTAATATCACGAGACTGTGTGCATGTCTACAGATTTTTAATCAGTTTTAAGACAAAAAATTTTTTTTGATACATTTTTGTATTGTCTCTGGTCTTGCAGAGAAAGAATTCAAAGCCTTGATGAAACTTAATGTGATAGAGCAATAGTACCTGTTTCTCTTAAAAAAGAAAAAATAGAGTATAGGTGAAGAGTGAAGCAGGAGAAAGAACTATCCTGGTAATCTAGAGTCGTTGTAGGAAAAGTAACCGTGATCATTTCAGTTCACTCCTCATAGAGAATTTCACAATGTTCTGCTACGTTTTTTCAGACTGTTGTAGAAGAGACAGAAAATAAGATACAAAGAATAGTGGGTGACTAGAAGAAATTGCTAGGAAAGAGAGTATGTAAGATCAGGGAAAGTGAAACGATATGCATTGTTCTGAGCTGATTTAAAGAACTTGGTTAAACTTATCTAACAATCTGTTCAGTGGACAACGGCAAGATAACTGGATAGTTCAAATATATAACGCAGATAGGTTAGAACTCAGAGCTTTTACTGGGAATTGCCAGCTATTGGAAGTATTTATTTTTTGATAGAAGTTATTTTCTCCTTGTATACTCTACTCCTGAGAGGTAGATTCTGAGGGAAAGGTCCTAGTACTGAAAAAATAAGTGAGCTTACCAGTCTTTTTGTTTATTTCTGTATTGCACTTCTTGTCAGGATTGGAATTCTAGCCTTTCTGTTTAGTTTAGGGTTTTGTTAAAGGTACTCGTGCAAACCGGTCCTTTGGCTTAAGAATTTACCACTCCTGCTGGCTCATCAGTGCTTCTGTGGGATGTTATTGCCCCTGCAGCTGGTGTCTGGCACTTGCTGCAAAATTAAGACTCTCTGCTTACCAAAACCTAAGCTAAGGTCAGATGCTGGACTCTGCAAAGTGATTGAGATGTAGGCATGTGGCACTGGCTCTGCAGTGGGATACTGAGGCACGGCAGAGGGGAGGAGGAGGCAACAGTACCGTAACTTCTTGAATGGTTCATGATGGGACAGAATTTGTGAGAGGTGCAAGTAGGTCCCTTCCTACTAGGCCAGGTAGGTTACTTGTAGTCCCTATGAACGAGCTTTTCTAGTAGTAACATTGATATAGAGGTTAAAAGTTTTACTTACGCTTGGAATAAATAGGAGAATTAAAAAGGAAAGGATTTAAAAAAAAATATCCTGGGACTTGTCTGCTGTGGTATACAGGCAGTAATTAACAGACGTAACAATCTCTTATCCCTCCGTATGAAAGGGGATGATTTTGTTTTCTCCTCCATGTTTTCAGGTCATCCATTGACAGTGAACCTGCCTTAGTTTTAGGACCCCTGAAGTCTGTACAGGAGTTACGTAGAGAGCAGCAGCTGGCAGAAATTGAGACTCGCCGACAGGAGAGAGAAAAGAAAGGTCAAGAGGAGGAAGGAACAAAGCCACCAGTGCAAGAAATGGTGGAGGAACTCCAAGGACCGTTCTTATACGAATTTTCATACTGGGCAAGGTAATACCAAGCTGCAATGGACAAGGTGTATACTTTTTCCACCAGAATAGTGATATATTCTATATAGGAAAGAGCTGCTGTATTGGTACCTGTGCTTGTCATTGGACTGTCAGCTAAATGGAAACTAAGACCACATAATATGAATTTTGCTTAGGTTATTGTTGATATTTCTTCCTTGGGGTATTTAGATGGGTTCTTAGGTCAGTATGCAGTACTCTGTTCTCCATGAGAGCTTGCTAATCCCATTTTCTTCTAATCATACCTAATTTGTGTTTTATAGGTCTGGAGAGAAAATTACTGTGACACCCTCATCAAAAGAGCTGCTTTTCTACCCGCCTTATGTGGAAACAGTTGTTAGTGGAGGTAAATATATATAAAATCTAGTTTGAAAGGAGTAGATATTTAAAGCAGAAATGTATCCTTATAGATGAATGTATGAATAGCTCTTCAAAGGTAATATTAGGAAAGTTTCGATTGCAGCTGTTTCTTTGGGCCAGTTTCATTCTGGAATTTGGAGGCATGGGTATTTGGTAGAGGGTGCAAGTGAAGTTTTTATCAGCAGAATGTGCTTCCAAGTGCTGAAAGACCACCTGGCATAAGAGGAAGGACTAGATTTCTGGACGTTACACCAGATTCTCAGAATTGTTCACGTTACTCTCATCTAGAATAATAGCTGTGCAAAAGCAATGTTTGTATTATGAGTTTGTTACCAAATTCAAGTTGCTTTTGAGTTTTGTTTGTAGTAAATTACAATAATAAAAATACTCACAAAAAAGCCAACTTCAAAATTGTCAGGGTTATCATCAATCAGTTGATGCTACTTGTTAAGTCAGTGTCCATCTTGCCCTTGGGTTCCTAAGTGAACCTATTTTGTTTGAAATCACTAGAAAATGTTAGGTACCCCTTTTTATGTGCTTCTTTGTTGTGCACATTCTAAATACATTGGAGGGGAGGGGGAATAAAATTTTTCTTACGTCATCAAACATGATATATGCTGACCTGAATTTGATCTCAAAAAATTTTGTCAAAGCTTAGTGTAATATCAGATAGAAGGGAATTGTTGGAATCTTCTCCATATGGCTGCAGTATATGTAACTTAATGAATCCTCAAAACGCTTAGCAAATACAGAATGTTTGTTTTGGAGATGTGCTTATAGCTTTGGAATTTAGTTACTGTGTGTGAATTTGTGAATGTTCAGATGTTTTAAGATGTGTTGAGAGGCTGTAGAATTGTGTGGGTTGATCATTTATTCTAAGGTAAAAGAACATCAACTGGTCACTTTGGAAGTAGTTAAAGTCTTGCTGTAAGACCTAATGGTGAGTGTATTTTTTGCATTCTTGTTTGCCTTAAATCACCTTTGGGATGACCAAGAGAGTTGTCCTGGAAAGCTGATAGAGATTCATGGAAAAGCAGGCTTATTTCTGGAAGGACGAATTCATCCTGAATTGGAAGGTGTTGAGATTGTCATTGGTGAAAAGGGAGCAACTTCTCCGCTCATCACAGTATTCACCGATGACAAAGGTGCTTACAGGTAATTAACAGATTTGTTTTGATCTTTTGGATTCTTTAAAGTGCAGTGGTGACTTGCCAACGCGTGTGTGATATCCAAGTGCTTTTTTTAAAATAAGTTCTTCTTTCCTTTTATTTGAAGTGTTGGGCCACTTCACAGTGACTTGGAATATACAGTTACTGCTCAGAAAGAAGGGTTTGTTTTGACTGCAGTAGAAGGAACAGTTGGGGACTTCAAAGCTTTTGCTCTTGCTGGGGTGACGTTTGAGGTAATGTTCTAAACATCTCGAGTTCTAAATGAATAGTGTGTGTAGTCAGAGCTAAACAGGCAAAAAAGTTAACCCATGTGTCCCAGCCAAACACAAATGGGTGTGGGATTTGGGGATAGTTTTGTCATGGGCAAATAAATCTCAGTGGACGAGCTTAGTTGTAGACTATGACTTGCCATGGAGAAGATATTTTGCAAGGTTTATAGAGTAAAAGTTAGAGCCTGCAGTCCAAAAGACTGGCTTTATTTGCTTTTGTAGAATTGGACCACCTTCTCTTAATGAGTTTTATCCCTCAAGGTGTTTTTTTCATGTACATTCTAGTCCAACTAGTGTCTCGTTCCAGTTTCTGGGATACTTTGTTCTGGCCCCCAGCATGTCCTATGAAGTGATAGAGAATGACTGTTCTGGTGGCACATGCTATGTGCAGCTGTGACTGCCCAGATGTTGAGGGCATAAGCTTCCATAGTCCTGCAGTTTCGCGGGAGGGGATACACTGCAGATGTGGCTCGTTTTCTTCTGCTTACAGCTGAGTGCTCAGAGCCAGCACATCTGCGCACTCTGTAAGAGGCTTCTGAATTGAACCCTTCTTCGTAAAGCAACCCTCACTTACACTTAAAACTATTGCTTTTTCAAAAATAGATCAAATCAGAGGATGACCAGGCTCTTGCTGGAGTTCTCTTGTCTCTCAGTGGAGGGGTGTTTCGGTCCAACCTCCTTACACAGGATAACGGCATGCTAACTTTTTCCAATCTGGTAAGTTGAAAGATTCTTCTGAACGTGGGTGCACGTGCGATGCTGTGTTACTTTGTCCTCCAAAACAGGGATGTTATCGGCTCTCTTCAGTGGCAGGGGAATTTATGATCTTCCTTGAAATCATAACCCACAATGAGAGATGTAGGTCCCTCAGAGTGGGCAGCACTTAAAATCTTAGCAAGTGAAAGATGTGAAATCTAACCTGGCGAGAGATTTCTCCCCAACAGGTAGTAGATGATGTTCATTGATTTCAGTTACTAATTTGAGGTCTGTAAACATGAAACAAGCCAATTTGTTGACGATCATTTGAGAGTCTTTAGAGGAAAGAAAACTAATTAGATTATTGATCTGTACATGTGTGTAGACATGCCTGAATAGTTTCCTTGCAGACGTCTTTCTCTCTTGGTCACTCTCCTGTCCTTGAGGTCTTGCGGTAAGGTTTTAGGGCCATAGTTTCCTTTCCCTCTTCAGATTTTATCACCTGCTGGAGTTCCATTGGTTTATTGTCCAACGTGCTCCCTGGTTTTCAGTGCTCATGTTTTCTGACCAGTTTAACCTACAGTTGGGACAGAGAACTTTAGCTGTTTAGGGAACTTCTTGCATAAACATAATGTTTTGGAGTTGGTGAATTTTTGTGTCACTATCAGTAAACAGCTTATTTTATGCCTCTTTGCAGAGCCCAGGGCAGTATTATTTTAAACCCATGATGAAAGAGTTTCGCTTCGAACCATCATCACAAATGATTGAAGTGCAGGAAGGACAGAATCTTAAAATTCGGATAACTGGTTACAGAACAGCTTACAGGTCAGTAGAGCTGAAATGCTGTGCAAAATACTGTGTACTGTATCAGGATGCATTATGCAAAATGTGTGTTTTGTCCTCATACACCTCTGTTCTGAAGGTTTGGAGGGTACTCTTGAAGGCACAATTAACTTTATTATGCTGTGTATAAGTACTTTTTAGCCTTTTCTCATGCATGTGGCTAAGCCCAGATGGCAGGACTGTAAGGAGAAACATTGTTATGAAAGCACCGTGTCAGTGGCACTGGAAGTGGCTTGTGCTATGGCCAGTGGGACAGGAGAGGATGGTAGACCAATTCAGGTATCTGACTTCAAGATGCTTCCTTTCCGTGCCCTCAGGGGTAAGTGCCACTGTTCATGGAGGTCAGGAAACTTGGATTCCTAAAGTTGTACTCTGAACTGCAGCTAATTCTAATACTATAAACAGTTTTACATATACATTATAAATTCCCCTTTTCTTCTTCACGCTATGCTAAAAATATTAAGTACTTTTTCTATCAGTTATAACAATAAAATATCTTTAAAATGTGCACTAAACTGGCATCTGCACATGTGTAGCAATTGATTCTCTTTACATCTCTAGCTGTTATGGCACAGTTTCTTCTTTAAATGGCGAGCCTGAGCAGGGAGTCTCAGTAGAAGCTGTGGGGCAGAAGGATTGTAGTATCTATGGAGAAGACACGATAACTGATGAAGAGGGCAAATTCAGGCTACGTGGCCTTCTGGTAAGGATTAGAATGCTCTCCGTCATTTACGTTAGTGTGATAATGGAGCAATAAAATGTGTTTTATTAATTAGGTACTGATTGCATTTCCCATCACATTTGCTAGCTCAGATTCCCTTGAGTCTCTCTGTGTTACACTGTCTTGTAGTGAACATTCATTCTAGTAAAGGGGGAAAAAACTTTTAGTGTAAGTCTGTGGAACTTGCTGCCTGCATACTGTGATGGCCTCCCACAAACACTGACCAGTTCCCATGGTG
The DNA here is from genome assembly GCA_013398915.1 of Dromas ardeola. Classification (NCBI taxonomy): domain Eukaryota; kingdom Metazoa; phylum Chordata; class Aves; order Charadriiformes; family Dromadidae; genus Dromas; species Dromas ardeola. The sequence goes on from VYZM01007338.1 coordinate 87,781, forward strand.
TGACATGAGCCTCTGGTCAACGTACGGAATGTGTCCAACAGCTGTTCAGCAGTGTTCAGGTGTTAGAGCAAGGAATTTTCTTAGGCAAAAGAATTTGGGGATGCATTTAGTTTCTCTTGTGAAAATGCCATGACAGTGTATTTTTAGCAGGATATTGGGTGTATGTATGATGTTCATTGTACAGCATGTATGTGAAGTAAGCTCTTCTGCAGGAAATATGGGAGCTGAATTTCTGGGACCACGATGTATGGAGTAAGCAATTATGCTGGAGTAGACAGTAGTATTTGGTCAGGTTTTAGTCCTGTTTAATGTATTTTCTTTCTAGCTAAAACACTTCAGAGCAGATGATTTCTTTTAATACTGTAATGTAATAAACTAGTGAAAATTCTGTGACAGGCCTTTTGTATTTGGTGGCAGTAAACACCCCTAATGGTGTTACTGAGTTAAATTTTCTATTTGGGATAAGGAAAACTTTAACTGGATAGAGTTAGATCTGTTTGGGTGGTGTATCCGAAATGGAATCTCTTATTGTCTTCTAAAATTAAAGTACGTATTATTCAGTGTTGGAATTCATCATTGAATGTTGCTTTTAGCCTGGTTGTGTGTATCATGTCCAACTCAAAGCTGAAGGCAATGATCACATTGAAAGAGCTTTACCACAGCATCGCGCAATTGAGGTAATTTTTTCTTTTTTTGTAGTATCACTTAAATATAAAATGCATCTGTCTAGGCATTATGTCTGTTCCATCAACAGTGATGTAATTGAATGCCTTTTGTTTAGGCAAGCGGCTTTCAGCAAGTCAGCTCCCTAAACACGGGTCCCATATGGTGTGTCAGCACCATAGCTTAAAACTGAAATAAGATAAAGCCCAAACAGTAAACAAGTGAAAAGGATTCTTTCCCAGTCACAAAAATTATAAATCAAGAAACGAGAGAATAAATGTATAGAATACCTTTCAGCGTTTCTTTATGATGTCGAACAAAGCATTACCGACTTGAGGATGTCATAAATTGTCATATTATGCTATCTTCTTATTTAGTTATTGATTGATAGATGGATTTTGTTATGCTTTATTTGGTCCAAATCCTGCAGTCTTGATTTAGATGAAATTGTCATTCAGACTAGCAAATCTTTATAAAATGTAATAATAACTTTGAATTGAAAACTGTTGAAATCTTGTTAAATATTCCCCCATCCTTACAGATTTAGATTAGTCACCTTGCATTTAGCGCTTGACATCTAGCAAAGGTTAATTAGCCTTTGTTAGTTGTCCAGAACTTTTCAGTGGGAGATGGTCATTATTTGAGCTCAGACACGGGCCTGACCAGGGTGCCCTCCTTTGCAGGAAAACAGAAGGGCAGAAGTCTTTCAAGTCCTTAAAGTCTTCTTGCTAAGAGTGCTTGCTCGTTGGGAAGGGAAGACAATGACAACCTAAATTCCAGAAAATCATATGAAGGTTATGTACTGCAAGTGACAGCTGTGTGCAGTAGCTTGTGCTAATTGTATCCTGGCTAGTCTGTCATTTTCTCCAGGAGAGAGAAGTGTTTGAAAAACACTTGCAGGAAAAATGTACAGCCGTAGTGGCACCAGACTGTTGACATGGCACCTGGCCGCACCCTAACCTGTCTGTTACTGTAGTTGTTATTTGACTAAATGTCTTTCCTTGCTCTGATCAGGGTTCAGACTAAGAAACGCAAATGTTTTGTATTTTAAACAATTTTGAAGAATATGAAATTATGTATTTTGGAAGTAGGTTATATTACGGTACGAACATATTCCTCATTACTCAACTATATAAACATTTTAGCATAGTAATATGCATCTCTCGGCACAGATGCAAAATACTGAGACCAGTGTTCAGACATCAGGCAGTCCTGTGTATGTAACTCAGCCTCTTCCAAAATAATGCATGCTTTTGGTACAGCTTCCATTTTCAGTTTAACTTAATGCCATCAGCCTTGTGCTGATAATGCACAAGTCTGTAAATGTGAACTGTGCACTCTGGAGGAAAAGTACTTGCAATTGGAAAGCCTGCAAGTTTCCATGTTGTTAGTATAGAACAAAATTCACTTCTCATTTAAAGTTATGAGCAATATTTGTGTTGCGCGAACTGTCCTCTGTTAACTGTTCCTCTGTTCGTAAAAACATCACTGTGTTTTATGTTGCAGGTTGGGAACAGTGACATTGATGATGTTAATATTATAGCGTTCCGGCAAATTAATCAATTTGATTTAAGTGGAAATGTAATTACATCTTCTGAGTATCTCTCCACGTTATGTGTGAGTTCAAGCCTTTCGTCTTTGTCATGTGTATTTGCCATTGGTTTCCCAGTATTTTTTTGGAGGGTCACTGGAAATTACTCAGTAGCCAGAGCACACATTTTAATTGAAATTATGACTAATACTTCAATAAAGGTGAATTTGAATACCGCATAGAATTAAGATTCTAGCGTTCCTCACTGCTTTGCTTTAATGTTTCCATTTTTCATGGAAGCATGTTTAAGAAATACTTTCTCAGGTTGGCCTGTACATTTCTGGGTCTGCTTCCCTGATTAGGGATGCCCTATCCGTAGGGAAAGCAAGACACCAGGTGTGAAATGAGTCCTCTATATCAGAGAATTGTATTAATTCCTGAAATAACTGGAATTCTTGACGTGTCTGCTGACAAGAAGATAGCATGTGAATGCAACAATACCATAGGACACATGAATTTAAAAGTACGGTTAGAAGAGAGTATGAAAGCTGAAATTTTCAAAATTCAAAAGACTGCACTGTGATCCGAAAAAAAACTTGCTAGACACCTGTGATCCTTTTGGCTTAGAGTGCAAATGCTGGAAGTATCTGCAAGAGGTGTTAGTGTGATGAGAATTACAATACCATTTCTCAGGTTTAAAAGCTTCTTGAAATGTTACCTACAAATATAAATGCAGTGCCTGGATTTCTTTCAGACTAGTCTGTTATGCATCTCACCTGCCAAGATCTCCTTGCTAAGCTGTTGGGTTTTTTTGGGAGACATCCAGAGTATCCAACATTCAGAGCAGGTGTGAAGGGAAAATGTATCACCTTACTGAAGAGCACCTGAGCAAGCTTCCTATCTTTCTGAGGAAATTTAGACACTTGCAGTTCAACCTAAGCAAATAGGAATTAATGTCAAAATGTAGTTATGTGGAAGTTATCCCAGCCTGTACCTGTTTCATAGGAGGCTGGGTCTTGCGTTGCATGTAATGCACGTGTGCTTTTGGTGGGTGCATATCATCACCCTTGCTTTCAAGGCAGAAATTTTTTGTCTTTGGAAGATGTGCTAAGATTTGGTACAGACACAAGTGAGTGGTTTTGTGGCTCGAGTCTGGTCCCTTCTGGCTGTGTGGGCTTGGTGAAACAACTGGAAATGCTCTGGTGAGCTGTCATTGGAGTTGCAACCGTGGCAGCACGGGGCACAATCAATGAGAATTTAGTTGGGCTGCGTGTACAAGGAGAGCTGAGTCTTGGCAAATATCTGATGCAGAGGTTTACAAGCAATGGTATAGATGCTAGAAGGCTGCTTCAGAGTGCACAAAAGCCATCACTTTTCTTACTGTGTCCTATGGAGGAGGCACAGTGGCTGATAAACGTTTGTGTGTACAGGCAGCCTCATGTAAAGCGGTGCTGCTACCACTGCCAGCCTTATTTGACTATGGTACAACCTTCTTTTAATTATGCTGTTTTCTGAGCAAACTGCATTTGCTGAGGACTTCAGGCCTGTTCTGTAGCTTGAGGATGTCTACCTTGTTAAATAAGTGTAGAAAAATTGAAATAAAGCAAAATGAGCCTATTGGAGAAATAGAAACAACCCCCAGCTGCATATTCCTGTGAAACTGCTGGGATTATTCAAAAGAATTACTCAGTTCTGGTTGATGCACTGCCTTTAATACACTAGGTGCGTGAAAATGTCAGACATCAGTTGTTCCTAAATTATTTCAAGTTCTGTCAAAAGACTGTTCCTGTGACATCATGTCCCACATTAGAGAAATTCCTGGTGTTCTCACTTACCAACTTTCTGTTTATAAAACACACGATTAATTTTGAAGTGCTTTTGTCCCTTAAGATGTGGGATGTCTTAAATATCTATTGTGATACAGGCTCAGAAATACCTGGTTTGTACTTTCTTCTTTCCCTCACAGGTAAAGCTCTACAAAAGTGAAAATCTTGACAACCCAATTCATACAGTCAACTTAGGCCTATCCCTATTTTTCCATTTCCCACCACTGCTCCGAGATGGAGAGGTAAGAATATTGCTGAATAATTAGCTTAACTCACTTTATTTTTTTTTCCCTGAGGACACTGAAGTGTTACTTCTGGTGTGCCTGCAGTACTGTATTCATGCAAAGTAACCAGTGTCTCAGAAGATTTGAAGGCTGTTGAACTGACTTTGCCTTTAAATCTAACTTTTTCTCAGACTGCTACTGGTGCTGTAGACTGAGCATATCTTTTACCTACAGAATTACGTGGTGCTTCTGGATTCTACGTTGTCTAAATCACAATATGACTACACCTTGCCTCAAGTTTCGTTCACTGCTATTGGATATCATAAACACATTACACTGATCTTTAGTCCCACTGTAAGTACAAAATACTTAAATGTTCAAGTGTTCACCTTGAGAGCAATGTCTGGTAGTATAGCCTGAATATATTTTGTGGTCTTGGCCAAACTATCTGTTAATATAAATGTAAAGAGGTTTATGAGCAACATTAAAATGACAATGAATTTGGATTTGGCCACATTTAAGGCATCAGGCAGGGATGTAATAACCTGGTATTTTATGGGAGGCAGGTAAGGAGTTCAAGAAGGAGTTGTAGCCATGACACTAGCTGAAAGGTTGCAGTAACTGAGGGCTGAAGGAGAAAGGTAGAATTGTTGTCAGAATTTCTTTAAAGATTTCTGTGTATATGAAAGAAGTACTACCAGGCCAAAAAGAGAGCTTTTGTTATTGGAGCTGAGGGAGAGGGTAAAGCAGAGGGGATCTCAAACTAGCATCAGGGTAAAACATTTCTTTTGAGAGAGAGGTGTCTCTCTGCACTTCTGAACAGTGCAGTCAATTTAGTGAAGTGTTCCTTCTGTAATACTTAAATGATCTATTTTTTTTTCTCCATTGCTGCATGTTCAGATGCCAGTGTAACATAAGGGAAACACAAAATGGCAGTTATAAATGAAGGATGCAGATATGCCTGAAAGATGTTGTGCTAGTATGGTTGCTGTGGTATTGTCATAGAGGTTTGGGCAGCATGTGACAGGTAAATCAGAGCACACCAGGTTGACTATAAAGTGGAGACTAACCATCAGTGAATTAGCTTTGAAAAACAGCAAATCACAGGAAGAAGGTAATAGGTGAATGAATCTGATCAAAGGAGACTGCTTTGAAGTTGAAGGTAAAGTATCTTAGAGCAGTACTTAGCAGGAAGTCAGGCGGGAAGGGCTGGATGTGCCACATGATCCTATTGCTGACGTTGCTTAAGGCTGAGGGATTTCATAGTCGAAGTGACCGTTTAAAGAAAAAAATATCCACGGTCCTCATTGTTTTCAGAGAAAGCTGCCTGAACAAGATATTGCTCAAGGATCTTACATTGCGTTACCACTGACGCTGCTTCTGTTGTTGGCTGGTTACAACCACGATAAGGTAGGTCATGGGGTTTTTTGTCTTATCCAGATATTATTGTCCTATCAATGAATACTTTGTACTGTGTTAAGTGAGGGTTTGTTGAGGTGGTTATCCAGGCAGAGATGCAGTCAACAGTCACCTTATGTTACACATTTTAAAAAAAGCCACAATATACACAAGTTTTTGGACAGTTACCTTCCTTTAAAAAAAATTAGCATGAAGGTGAATTCCTGTGCCGTTTCTGAATTTTGTCTTCTCATTTGATGGCTCTGGGAAAAAAATCCAATGCATCATAATTCAAATTCAAATTTAAATAGCCAGACCCAGTTATAATAGGAATGAAAATAATTATTTTATTGGCTTCAGGAACGATCAGGAAAAAAACCTTGCAGGTTATTGAGTCTGGTTTCTTTAGCTTTACTCCCTCCCTAGTGAAAAGGTCTCAAGAGGAATATAACTACCTACTATATAAACGCCTCTGTCTTTGTTAATAAGCCATGCTCTTCTAGTCTTCTCTGATATGACTGGATTTCTGTTTTGCTGATAAGAGAAAAGAAATTTGTCCGTACAGTTTGATTACCTCTCAAACATGGGTAAGACAGCACAGAATGTGGGATTCTCCAGGATTTTCTACAACGTCACTGAAAGTGTCTCTGCTGAAAATAGCGATCATCTTCAAGACTCAGGACTCAAACTGCTGTTCTTGGCTAGATGACTGCAGGAAAAAAAGTTACTGACAATCATTTTAGTTTTTGATTATCAGAAATTCCCAGAAGTTTGGTTTGATTCCTTCCCAAGATCTGCTGCCATTTTCTAATATTTTTGTAGATGTGCCATTTATGCAATAGAATCTATTTGTTTGGGGATGCATGAGTCTAAAGAATGTTACCATTCAGACCTTACATTTCATTGTAATCACAAGCTGCTTTCCACACCCGACCCCCC
>VYZM01007338.1:94419-143996 GCA_013398915.1 Dromas ardeola
ACGCTCCTTCCCCCCCCCCCCCCCCCCCCCCTTTTTTTTTTTGGCCCAGCTTATTCCCTTATTGCTGCAGCTGACAACTCGACTGCAAGGAGTACGTGCTCTTGGACAGACAGGTTCTGACACAGGTGGCTCAGAGGACGCAAAGAGACAAACGAAAAAACAGAAGACAAGACGAACGTGAGATAAAAGGAATGATTGCATGAAGTGGTGCTCTATCGAACTGGAGCCTGAGACGGCAAAGCCACTAAAATGCATTTTTGTTGAATTTGCAAATTTTACATTTTTGTTGTTGCTATGTGAGTGCCATTTGTCACACTAGCTCCATTTTGGTTGTAAATTTCCTGTGGAGTTTATGTTGTAAAGTAATGAAATGAAAGCCTCTGGTGTCACTGTGAGTGCATTTCCCGTACTTGAAGACCATTAATGAATTTTTCTCTTCAGTGAAACAGGCCGTGCTGTCTTCCCTAATGATTTGTAAAAGCAGTGGTAACAGACTGCTTGACTTCACTTTCAGTCTCTAGATTTTGGGATCATTTTCCCTTACCTTTTGAAATACCCATTTACAGAAGCAGCACATAGGGGTTTTACTAAATCGGTGGTGGTTGAAACAAAGTTTTGGGGGACATACATGAGCTGGTGAGTTATGTCTTTGGCACTTCCAGTTCAGCAGCTTGATTGAAGAGTCTGTCATCTGCACAGCTGTGATTTCAGTTCTTATCCAATGATTATGTTATCTTTGATTAAAATCAGGTTTTTGCCTGATGAAGACAAATTCTTAATGTCAGGTAAGACTAGTTGCAAATGTCAGGTAAGTTCCGTTGATCCTACTGCAAAAGCAGCGTTTCAGTTTCGTATACAGTGTGATCTCTTTAGACCTCCAGTGTTCCTGAAGGGGCTCCAGCTGGTTGTACAATTTTTTCCAAAGCTGTACTGTGTTGTCAGTGATACCCATGTGGCTGTCACAGCTCCTGCTCGGGCCATGTGCAGCCTTTTTGCCACTTGATTGATTTATTTATTTTTTTACTTTACTTTAAGAAATGTGAGCTTTTCAAAATCTTCAATGTGTACAGTCCTGATAATGTAGTCTGTAATAAATAACTGTTTCTTACAGGCTATCTTTCGATTCTTGTTTGAAGCAGACAGTTGGACATACACAGTTTAAATGTTAATGGGGCTTTTTATTGACAAATAGTATAAAGGTTAATAGAGCTTTTGAAAGATGCACATAAATGCCTGCAAATATTGCAAAGACATTGGTACTGCCAGTAAGTGGCAATGTTTCTCTATTATAGTACTTGAAATAAAGTCCCTTAACATTTAAATATTTAAGCTTACAAACCCTACCATTCTTAGAAATTTGGATGCTAAATGTTTTATGCTATATTCTTTTTGGTATTTTGCATTAGTTTGGGCCTAAGTAATTAAACCTTAATGCGGTGATCATTCTCTCTCTCTGAGGGAAATTCTATCAAGATCGTAATAAAAATGAAGAATGTCAAAAAAGCATGTATGTAGAGAGTTTGAGATGAAGCTCTAATAAAATATCATGCTCTCTACTTCATGACCTTGAAATTTATATTGCTGTGATGAAATATATGGGGAAAAAACAAAGTGGTGTAAGACTTATAATAAATTGTATATTTTCAATATATCTTTATTTTAAGCTGGTGAATGTAACGAAAGGTATTGCTACTTTGGGGGAATGTATGAGGAAGAAATGCACGTGTCCGTGTGCCTTGAGGGTACTACCAGGTATTCTGACCTCTGAACTGTGGGACTTGCTGATGATTGACCTTAAACATTGAAAATGCTGTTAATAAAAAGAGAAATTAAAAAAAAAAATAAAAATTAATGCTTGCTAATTTAATGCTTGCTTCTGAACCTAGGGTTTGCCCAATGTCTCTTCTTAAAATTTTCTTTTCTTTGCCTTCTGCAACACACGGGTGGTCTGCTTGCTTCCAGCCCTGTGTTTGAGGTTTATTCTGCTTTTGAAGTGTTTATTCCTAACAAAAACTGTAGGTTGCAGTTTCTCACTTGGCAGAGAAGTCATGGTGCTCTGGGAGAACACAGGCAAAACTAACGCATGAGATAATTTTCTAAAGCAGAGCTGACATACTAAATGTCAAGAAATCAGTATCTCCAATTATATTTAGAAACCAATAATCAGATACAGGGACCCAATCAGAAAAATCAGCGATGCGGTCTCTCAAATCCCCAGAGCCACAAGCATAAAGCAAGGATAGACTGAGATCTGTGCGCACTAGCCATGAACAGTCTGACAGGGGCACAGGGAGGGAATATTTGTACGAACATGGTGGTCTGCGTGGGCAAACTCTCCTGCCTCCAACTGCTCAGCCCAGGTACCCGGGTGGTACCTGGCACCTCTGGAGCCTGCAGAGCCCTTCACCCACAGCCCTGGGGCGGCGACAGCTCTCCCTTGTTGGTATAATAGAGCACGTAGCTCTGGAGGATCTCCTTCAGACAGCGTTAGAGTGCTTTTCAGTGCAGAAATCGTGTATTCGCTTTAGGATTACCTTCTGTACTCTTCTGAGTTGAATTATTTAGGTATCATTTGCTCTGCATATCTAAGGTTTGCAATTGATTCTTTTGCTCTTAAAACCAAGGCTTCAGTACCAATTGGACTGGCCTTTTCAGTATTTCCTGTTGAAAATGTCAGTTAAAGCTGCTTGTTGCATTTTTAATTGATTTATGTTAATACAGTGACTAAATGCAGAATGGGACTAACATTTAGATGTTAGTCTACTAGAAAACATTCAAGGCTCAGTGTTTACTATGTTTTGCAGGCACAGTGGTGAAAGAGTGATTAATTCATTTGCTTGGTGAACTAAATATGGGCAAATGGCTGAAATCTGTTGGAAATGAGAGTAACGCCCTCCGGATAAAGGTGACATTGCATGTTAACTTGATTTTTCTATTGAAAGCAAAGATGAATATTACATATATTTGGTTGGCTCATCAGTGATGCACAGAATTCTATTGTTTATGAATGAAATGGATCATTAGTATTGAATTTTACAATTTCTTTATAGATGATTTAGCTTAGTTTCTAAAGCATCATCTTTATTAGATGGCTGTCAGACTCTAAGAACAAGCGTTTTTGACGCATAAGCAACGATGTTGTTAAATAAAGATACATCAATTTAAAAAACCAATGTGCTTAAAAGCAAGAAAAGAAATACTTAAAACAGAGAAATAAGCGTTCTCAGCAAGGGTGGAGAAGCATAGGTTTCTTAATAGTCTTGCATTTATTTTTAGAATCTAAATTTCAGTATTTGCTGAGTTGCACTCTTTAATGTGAGATACCTGGTTGTATGAATCGGATTCTTGGGGCTAAGTATTCATTTGTTTTTCTTAATTATGAACATGTAGGGGTAAAATGATAACGTAGTGTGAGATTGGGTCTGTAGATCTCTGTGACTGCACGGTGCCCAACATGCCAGCCAGCTCAGTGCTTCCCTTCCTATGGAGGATGGGATTTCAGGAGAAAATCTCTAAAATGAATGTCACTGCTTTATGTGCTGATATACTGACCAAGGCGCTCAGCCTCCTACCAGGTTACTTTTTACACAGCAGACTAGCTGCGGTCCTTGCCAACTTCTCTAACTCACCAAAGAAAGAAAGAAAGAAAATAAAATTAATTCACTCAAGTCTGACAGCAAACATGTTATCCGTACTGATACGGCAGTTCAATACTATGGTGTTATCCTTAGATATTTTGCATTCTATCAACAAATATGTCTATATGGTGAAAATTAGAAGGCAACGCTGTGGATCTTCAGCATCACCCATCTGATGTTGCAACTTGATTCCTACTGCTGTTCTTCCTTGTGTGAGTTTTGTTCTTCAGATGCTGAAAGTGCAACTGCAGAATTAGCAATTTTAATAAGTAATGAGTACCCTTCTCAGCCCTCTACTGAGGAAACATGGACTAAGCACAGGCTTTGAAGGTAAGATGGCTTTGAAAATCCTACTAGACATCTAAGTAACTGACTTGTCCAGAAAAGCTGAGACTGAATGTGGAATTGAACCCTGAGATGATTGATGTCTAATTTTCCTCCTATTCAGTATTCCCTACTTTGTACGGTATCTGTATTTCTATTTTTTCCAGTCTGAAAGTAATTTAAATTGGGCTTCTTGCAAAGCTAGATGCAATAAAATGAGTGATGTAGAAAAGGCCTGAAAGGCAGCAAATTTCCTGAGCTGAGCACAACAGCACTGGCTCAAATCTCACCAAGCGGTGGGTTCATGTTACGTGTGGTAAGACATTTTTTTCCTTGCAGATAGATTGGTGGCTTTAGAAAATCTCTGAACCTCTCTGAAAATCCAGTAAATCTATTTCTGGTGTATTATCAACTGATGCCAGAACTCTGTAATTTTTTTTTTTTTTTTTACTTTTAAAAGAACACCAATGAGTTTAGTCTCTGTCATTCAGTCATTTATTTAAACCTGGAACAGGCCCATACATCCTCGTACAAATGAAGGGCAGCTCTACGCTAATTAGCATTCCCTGAGCCTTCATGGATTATTAGTAGCAAGTGCAACTTTTTCCCCTTGAATGTTTTACAGAGCTTTTGTGAGCTTTTTACATCAGCTAGCTTATCCTTTCAATTTTCTATTATACCTTTTGTAATTGCTTTCTGTCTATATTTGATATGTTGTTGCTTTACTCCAGTAACTTCCATCATCACTTTTAACTGTTCGCTATTACTGGCATCAACATGATTGCATTAGTTACTCTGTTTGCTTTAAATATCACTTTTACCTTGTTCTCCCCCCTCCTCTCTCACCATCTTTCTGGGAATATTTGAGCTTAGTAACATGAAGCTGTCTGAAGTCTTATTTGTTACCTTCATAGCCTAAGACCATGATTACTTTAAGCCCAATGATACATTATCATAAGACACTAAACACCCACCAGACCATTATTGAATTTATCATATCTAAGAGCTCAATAAACAGGGAAAGATAAACCTGTTTTTTACTGCCTGTGGAAGTCAGCAGGTTGATTCCTCCTTTAATTCTCATCTTTGTCAATACTAGAATAATTAAATCCCCATCAGGAAGACTCTAGTTTCTTCACAGGTCTCTAATCACACTACATTTTTTCCTTTTTTTAAAGCATAGGGTTGTGGTAAACCAGCAACAAATTCCCACTCCAAGCCTTCCTACTCTCAGGCACAAAAGAAACTAATAGTGGCTTAAGTGAAACACATGAAAAGGAACTATTTTGTAGCTGTGGTCTCTAGTGTTAGCTGCATTGAGCGATTTCTAGAGCAGTGATTAGGGAGCACGTTCATGAGCTCCATTCTGTACCATAGGGCTTGCTCCTTCCAGAAGGAGGGGATGGGATGCTGCCCAGGCCCTCCTCTCCCCTTTCGTCAATACATGCGATGTGTGACAGACATGGCTGATGTCTCTCAGCAGACGAACTCAAGAGTCCATGAAGTGCACATCTGCAGGCCTGGGGCCTGGGTTGTTTGTTTTCTGCTATGCAGCCGGGCCTGACAAAGTTTAACCAGCACCTGTGACTCCCAGCCCATCTGAAACTGCCCTCTCCGTCACTAGAGCAGCAAAGCCCTTTAGGCGCAGAGAGAAAAAATATTTTGTTTTAATAAGCATGGAAATTGGATGCAAACATGCATACATTTAAAATCAGAAATGGTGTTTCCCTTCTGTTCTGCTCTCCAGCTGTAGGTACTCTTATCCTTGGGGAGGCTTGGTGCGATTGTGGAGTACAAGGGACTTTCTGTCATTTTTTCTGGCGTAAGGGAAGGAAAGACCAATTTTAACTAGTAAGTGTCAGCTCTGAAACAAGCTCTGTAAGGATTGTAAGCTTGTATTAATAAGGATTCATGCAGCTATGTGTGCTCGTACAAAGCTCAGCCCAGCAGTGATATCTCAAGTCATGGAGCGCAGATGTGGAATTGGTGATACACAGTTAAATCAGAACTTCACAAAGTAAACAAGTTTTAAAAAAATGTATTCACATATTGCTTTTCATGTTTATTGCTGTATAAATCTTATCTGCGTTTGTGGTTTTATTTTTACTTCTCGGTAAATGTTTACTTGCCTCTCTGTGGTCCGGGTGTGAGAATGGAGTAAGTGACGCTGTGGTGGTTCTGAGCAGCGAGCACTGGCTGAAGGATGGGAAATTAGAGCATGAATTTCACTTTTTATAGTATGGATGGACTTCGTGAAGTGACAATTTTGCTTTCAATGCTTTTTATTTCTGGTGAGTGCCAGGGTAGAAGATGACCAAAAAGAGACGTTGCTGCTTTGGGAATTAACTTTCACTTTTGTGTGTAACTTCCAGCACTACAAGCCGGCACTTTGGTTCATGGAGATTCAGAACCTGGGCTGAGACCCACATCTATGGAGCAGTTCAGGTATTGTGGAAAAGACAAAACACATTTCTTTTCTCCCTTTCCACATGGTACGTTACAGAACTGCAGCACTGCAGAAGGGAGAAACAGACGTACTACTGCTAATAATTATGTGAAATAACAACAGATACCCACAGATCTTGGGGGACGATGGGGTGATTAATATCATCAGTACTGAATGATGATATTCCCCGCCCCCTTCTCATTATAAGAGAGTAAGAGGCTTCTAGAACATGGTTAACCCAGTGGTGATCGTCACCTTAGCTGAGTGCTCTGCTGTCCCACACTGACATTTTCCTAATCTTACACTGATTTCTTATGACACTTTGTCCAGTTTGCCCAAATCAGGGAAGTTTTGCCATGTGTTACAGTTGGAGAGCCGTCCATTTCAGCATTCCTGGCTGACAGCTCACAAAGCAAGGTGGAAGTCATTGCAAAGGCCCTGGGGACTGGGGTGCTGAGGCAGGATGCTACAGCAACACTCACAGACACTTCAGCCGCAAGTCAGGTCGTCTGCCTCCTAATCCTGCCAGAGCCACTTCTCAGAGCGGGACTGGGGGGAAATCTAGGCTTTGAAAATCAAGCAGTAGGAGTTACAATAAGAATATAATATTCATTATAAAATGAAAATCTCTGCTTCTGGTCCTTGAAACCTGCTACCAGCTCTCCCTGCCATGTCTTAAATATATAGAGCAGATGATGATTTTGTAAGTGAGCTGCTGTTTTTCCTGCATCGACTACCACAACGGCACTGGGTAGTCAAACACCTATTACTAGGCTGCAAGCATGATCTCTCTGGAAGACTGAGACTATGCCCCAGCAAAACGTTTGTTCTGTAGGTCCAGGCTCAGATGTGGACTTGTGTCTAAATATAGCTTCAGTATTTAGGTATGTTTCTGTTGCACTTTAGCTATGTAAACAGATCTTCTACAGCAAAAAATGCAAAATACTGAAAAAGCTCAGCTTTTCAATAAAGATGGCCTACACAATTAGAAGGCTTCCTCTTCGTTATAGTCTTCAGTCATTTACATATCAGCTGAATAAATACGGAAAGGAAGTGGCAGAGAAGATAAAAGATGGGGACGCAAACATATTTGGCTATTTAGCTTTAATTTCTCATTGTGCTGTGTAACTTTTCTCCGTCAACCTAATTAGCAAAAAAAACTCCATCCATAAAGCTCTGCCTGAGCTTATTGCTAGGTCAATGGGCCCATGTTCTTTCTGGTAGTGAATGCTGTCTCTGATTATTGCATTCATTAATTTTTATATAGGAAATAATACCTCTGCCTTGATCTATGTAAACACATAGATTTCTGTTCCCAATCAAACTTCCTCCGTACTGCATGCTGTCGTTGGGAGGGAAGCAGAGAGCTAGTACAGTGTCAAATCAAGTTAAAGAATGCAATTTCATAAAAAAATAACCAATGGTAGTTAGTGCTTATTATATTATGCAAGGTAAACCGGGGCAGACAAGTTGCATTGATTACATATTGGGTGATTCGTAACTCTGAAAACAAAACAGTCAGTATGTCCTGACTACAGACATGGATGCGCTCTTAGACAACTGAGCTCTCTTCTATACGCTCAAGATAACAACATTAGATGAGGCTGGACAATGATCTGCATTCACTGGTCATAACCTTATTGTTCAGATTGTTGTAGATCCTCCCTATAGTGATGATGATGGTAGTCTGGAAGATGAAGCCTCGGTGTGAACATTGCAGTGCTGAGCACTAGGTAAAATCAACGGAATTCTCTCTGACCCGCACAAAGACGGTGGGGTCCAGAACGGGAAGAGTTAGCTCCTGCCGTAAATGGAGCCAAAAGTCCTCTGCTAACCCGCTTTTGATTATCAAGCGGGCCATAAGGAGAGAGGTGCTGATGTGAAGCAATTCTCTCCAAATCAAGCTGTAGGAATACCACCATTATTATGCAGCCTTCCTTCCTCTGAAATACCCCACCAAGAGGCCGGGAGATCCAGTGACTCCATCATTCCCAGCTGTGGTTCCCAGAGGTTGAGAGCTTCTGTGTGACACAGAAAAGGCTGCGCTGATGGAAGTGAGAGACACTTCTCCCGCAGGCTTTTCTCATATGATATCCTTGGATCAGACGACTTTTGCCACCTCCCATCTGCTGATCCTATGTCCCCAGTGCAGAACTGTCCCACAAACAAAGTCATCAACGCTGACTTTCCTGTGGCATGTTTCACGCTCTAATGTTAGCCAACTCACAAATTACATTTTGCTCTTATGTGGAGAGAGAGGAGTCTAATTCCGTATCTTCCTGTCTCATCAGGTTCCTTTTGTTCAGCCTCTAGAGACATCTCTGGGCTGTTACCTGTGAACTATGCCTTCCAGCTCCTTTGTGAATTTGCTTACAACTCTGCAGAATCTTTCTGATCTCCCTTGGTTCGTGCGCTTTTTTCTTTAATTGTTTAAGCCACTATCTCTCAGGTATCCAAACTCCGTCTCTAGTTCTGCATCCCAACAAAGACGAAGTCAGGCAAAAATGCCAGGAGGCCTGCATGGATGAACAAAGAGCTCCTGGACAAGCTCAAACAGAAAAAGGAAGCCTACAGAGGGTGGAAGCAAGGACAGGTAGCCTGGGAGGAATATGGAGAATTTGTCTGAGCAGCCAGTGATCAGGTTAGGAAAGCTAAAGCCCAGATAAAGTTAAATTTGGCCCGGGACGTCAAGGGCAACAAGAAAAGCTTCTACAGGTACCTCAGTGGTAAAAGGAAGACTAAGGAAAATGTGGGCTCTCTCCGGAAGGAAACAGGAGACCTGGTTACCTGGGATATGGAGAAGACTGAGGTACTGAATGACTTTTTTGCCTCAGCCTTCACCAGCAAGGGCTCTAACCACACCGCCCAAGTCACAGAAGGCAAAGGCAGGGACTGGGAGAACGAAGAACCACCCACTGTAGGAGAAGACCAGGTTCAAGACCATGTAAGGAACCAGATGGTGCACAAATACATGAGACCTGATGAGATACACCCGCAGGTCCTGGGGCAATTGGCAGATGAAGTTGCTAAGCCACTATCTATCATATTTGAGAAGTTGTAGCAGTCCAGTGAAGTTCCCACTGACTAGAAAAGAGGAAACATAAAAAAAAGATGATACAGCTCTCCTGAGCATTTGGCAACTTACTTCCTTAAAGTAAACCTTAAATATTTTCCGTATGAACCCTTTTTAGGTGTATTGTATCAGTTTTGTTCTCCGTATTGCAAGAGGAAAAGAGCAACAGATGTGTTTCTCCATTTTCTTCAGGGTCTTGCAAATCTTGCTTGGGGATATTTGTTAGTTTCTGGTTTCTCCTAATTTCCGTCTGTTTGAAAGAATAAGATATAATATGGTGAAGCCATCTGCATATTTGTACTTTTCAGATGAGGATTATTTCATTTGCAAGGAGCTTAATGGAATTCTGAAGAATCAGATTTGTTTATCATTTTAGGAAATGGGATGACATTTCTACTTAAAAAATAATTACTAGAATATAGCACATTCGTGAGACCTTGAGCGGATCAAGAAAAAAACCCCCACATTCTCATGAGAGCTATTGGTCCTTTTGCCATTTGTAAAACCGACTCTAAAATGATAGCTTTAGTGATTAAAGACTGAAAGAAAGAGGTTTCAGAATAACCAATGGATTCTCCAGCATATGTTAATATATTCTGTTTGGAAAGGTTACTTCCATTTATATTCCAGATGAAAATACTTTGTGACCTTATGGCATGCAATCACATTTTTTTTCTACAGAAGCTACGTACTCTGGTTAACATGGGGAATAAGCATCTAAAAAAACTGTGGTGGATTAAATTAATAAGGTACTGTCGATTTCAATAGAAACCCATTTGAAAGACTGGAATGAAAGAAACATGCTGATAGAGTCCATTTTTTCTCTTAAATATTTTTTTTCATTTTGTTACATCATATATAGTAAATTTCATACTATAATGGTAAAAATAAAAAATGGAACACAAATTTTTAATTTAATAAAAATAGGTTTGTATTTTCCTGAAAAACTTCGGGAAATTTAATTTTACTGGATTTTTTTTTTTTCATTTCATGTTGTGACACCAAGAAATCTGAAATCTTTCTCCTGGAAAAGAAACTTGTATATTCAATTGGCTCCAGCCAGAGTACTCCGAATGTTTTGCAGTAGGCCAAGACTCTTCTTGAAAGCTCATATTTCTGCAGGCCAGCTGTCTAATCTGAGAAATTCAGGTGGCTGTGTGATACACCTGGCATTCCTGGCGGGCAGTCGGGTCCTTCATCTATGTCTTTGCCAGTGTGAGAAACAAGTTTCTCTCCCTGCAGAAATTTGCTGCCTCATCCTTCACCCTGCTCAGGGGAAATCTATCAGTAAGGTAAATTATCTCTAAGCAGGAAAGAATTTTCCATATCCCTAAAGTGGTTTGGAACTCAGAAATTTTTTCCTTTCTTTTTCAGGCTAGGGCATAAATAAGGCCTTCCTCAGTTTTTCCCTGAAACATTTTCCACTCCTTTACATCCAGTCCCAACTTTGCCACTCGAAGCACTCATTTGGAGAGTAGGAAATCATTCAGATCCCTGTCACTCCTCCCTGCTAGACTGGGTGAAGGGGATCTCAGCATCTTAAGAAGGTGTTTTAAACATAAAGCTAGGAGGCACAGCGATCTGGGCTGTGAATTTGCTGCTGCAGTGTTCAACTCAGCACAGGAAAACCTGAATAAATAAATCAGGGATGTTAATGTCACAGCACCCTGGTTAAAAAGCTACCAGCCCTGAAGGGAACTAGTATTAGTGGGCTCTGATGTCTCCACAACACACTGTAGTCAGGTGGCTGTAAGCATCCCCTCAGCTGACGACAATAACAAGTTCTGCAGATGCTGATAGCAATAATCCCATGTAGTATTTGGAGCTGGGAGCAGGACAAGCAAAAACCAAATCTCTGAATAGTCTGACCTGTTGGAACGATGAGGATGTTTTAACCAGGGAAAGAGATAAATAGCCAGATAGATTTATTACAGCTCCTAATGTGTAAAGTACCAGACAGGCTATTACTTAGAGCATGGGTGCTAGCAGCCTTCTGAGAAATTGTGACACAGCGTGTGCAGTGCATCTGGTGTTAGTGGGACTATCTAACGGTCCAGTCCTGCAAAGTGGGAGAAGGCCTTTGCCTGCTCTGCAGCATTTCTTTTGCAGCATCACTAGGTTCAAATAAACCCCTGAAAGCAAAGAGATCTCCTACAGGACGTGCTCTTTCCCCTCTGCAGAATAAACACGAGCCCCAGTTCATAGATGCCAGTAAATGCCGCCTGGGCTGGTCAGCAGCACGCACGCGTAGAGGAGCAATATACCTTCCCTGCTTCAGAAAAGTTTCCCTCATTATTGATGAATATCTCAGAGGACCATTACCTGTACCCTCCTTTTCCCCACTTTTCAGGAGAGGAAAGCTCTGCTCGTTAGTGAGATGAAGCGTGCTGGTGGGCTGGTATAAAAGGCCCAGCCCAGAGGCAGGTGAAGCCTATGTTTAGGATCAGCTTGTGAGAGAGGAAGGCTGGGAGGAAGGACTGATGCAATGTGGGAGCTACAAGCACAGCTGGGGCCTGCAGCAGTGGAGGGACCTGGCTATGACTGAATTCCTGGTGGAAACAGGCGCTGAGAAGTTTCTCCTGTCCTGGGAGAAGGCCATGCTTAAACTCCCAGAAACCTAAAGCTCTAAACCAAAAAAACCCCCCAGCAAAAGACTTAAATCTTGTGAGATGAGCAGTTCTCCATCTGGGCCTCCTGAGGAAAGGCTTTACCCTGGAAGGCTTCATTGCAAGCTGAGTTTGCAGAGGTGGAAAGAACAAGGAGACAAACCCTTCACTTGCACAATGAGGTATGTTCTCCCACCCGGTACTTTGTCACTTTTGGGGACAGCATTGTGCCTCAGCGTTTGTGTGTGTGGGAGCAGCTATCTGTGGGGTAATAACAGAAGGGCTGGTTTCCAGTTCCCATAGTTATTGCGATGTTCACTGGTATTGGGCGCTTTCTTTTATGGATGGTGAATTACTTTTGCCCTAAAAGAATGGAGCTCAGCACTTTGTGCAAAAGCCTAACGGAACAGTGGTCTTGCATGTCTTATTTGAACTGTTACTGGAGTCTGCTGTGTCTGTATGGAGATGAGCTGGAAAGCAAGGAAGTGTCTGTAGAAAATTCCTGGGCTTTGTAAGACTGAGAAAGCTTGCTTATTGTAAATGGTGTTCTGAGGCTTCTGTGCTGCAGTCGCTGTAAATGAGTGCTACTCTGCTGAATACTGCTTCTTTTGACTGGGGATCTAATTATTACTAAAATAAAGGTGCGCTTGCAAGCTAAACACTTGAGCTTGCGGGCAGTTTTGGAGTTAACTTTGAAAAATCACTTTTCTTCCCCAGTATGTTTCGTTTTAATATTCTTGTTCCTTTTCAAGTCTTGATTTTCATGGCAGGAGTGAGGCATAGATGGTTTTCATTATCATTATTTCAGAATGGGGGGCAAGAGATCATAACGATCTGATTTCACACTTCCATGACTTGCCATGTGGTGATGACATATGCCCTCCAGCAGGAAGAACTACCAACTGGCTCATAACTTGTGCTGAGTCATATTGCCATTCACAAAACTCTCTCTGTTTTCTACAGTATGTATGATCTGGTGTTCCTTAGACCTTTGTAAATAATTGGTATTCACGATCCCTATGCAGTAAGTAGCGGATTTATAGGACATCTCTTGGAAGTCCTGCCTTCTACCTTCTGCCTGTTCCTTTGGTCTCAAAGCAGAAGAGTTGTTTAATAGGAACAGCAATAGTATGTGCTCCAAACAAGAAAAGAAAACTAGGGCTGCTTGATAATATGGTGGAATTTTAGTAGGATATAATTATGGATGAATCCCAGGCAGCATATAAGACTTAAAATGTAACTTCTAAAAGGGGAAAAAGAAAGTTAATGTTTCATCTTGAACCACTGTGATCTAAAAGAAAAGATTGTCTCCTGTGTACCACTTGTGATCTAGAGCAACTGTTCTCTCTGTCGTTGCTTTTCATAATCCTTAGTGTGCATGTGTTCTCTCTCAGGACTGGAATATGAGATGATGTGGCTGTGAGCCAAGCAGTATCTTTAGCGTTGAGTGCTTTCAAGAAAGGAGAGTAAAGCCTTGCTGATATAATGAGAACTGAAGTATCAAAACACATCTGATCTTTCTTGAAGCAGTGGGAATAACTGTACAATACCTGAATGCGACCATACTGGAGTACAGATTGATGCTATACAGACTTGATGACTAGATGTTAATGTGTACAGAACAGAAAGCTGAAGGGCAGTAGGTAAGTAGTGAGCTGCAGTGAAGAGCTGAAAAATGGAAGAATTTAGAGGTGAAACAAAACCTGCGTCTTTATATTCCTATTTAAAGTATCAGCTACAGCAATAATATATCTCTGCAGATAGCACTGAATAAGTGTGATGTACAAACGCGATTTCCTGCTATGTCACGCAGGAAACAGTCTTCACGGGATGACCTGGGAATAGGCCAAAGATTTTTCTCTCTTTCATTTGTAGTAAGCAGAAAAGATACCATAAATAAGTCAAACCTGGGAAGTGTAATTTCTACTCCTCAGGTTGCTTGTCAGATCGCAATATAATAAACATTAAATGACAGCAACTTCAGTATAAAGTCAATTATCTGTGTTTAGCAAATTAAAATTAGACACGTTCTTTAGTCTGGAAATTCATCCTAATGGAGAATGCAATTTACTTCCTATTGAAAAGTAGCGTGTCTCTTGGATATAGCACCAGTGTGCATTAGTTCAGGAGGAGCATTGACTTGACAGGCACGGGATGCCATTGACTCTTCCTTCCCTAATCCTGCTGGAGAGCTTTTACAGGAATGACATAGCAAGACTTGGTTATTCAGAATGTTGATTGAAAGCTCTGAGCCTTTAGAGGATGATGAGTGAGGCTTTTAGTTCTTTTTTTAAGAACTGTCAGAATTTCTTCCATGCATGTGCTTATAGGTTCCAGCAAATAGTACAGCAAAAAATAATGTAGAGTTACTGGAATATGTATTTTTTTTTAATAGCGGAACCAAACAGGACAGAGTTCAGAAGTGGAGTTGGGGGATCAAAACCAAATGGAGTTACATCTCCTGAAGATGTGCTCATGAAAATTCATCAAAATAGTGTTTTCCTCCTCTTCTAGAATTGGAGGAAGGAGGTGGTGGTGATGGACTGTAAGAAAGGGAGGCGGGTTTATTCAGAGTTCAGGATAGGGACACAGATTTTGAAAAGGTGTTGGCTTTTGTTTCTGCTCTCCCATATAACCTGCACTGGCACCTTCACTTCTGTCTGATGATTTACCTTCCCATACTTTGTTTTTTAGTGGTCTGAAGTACTGGAATGTTGTAGTCATTTGTCTTCCATCATTAGCATAAAACAAGATGCCTTCAGTTTATTTAAAAAAAAAAAAAAAGGATATTAATTGTAAAGAGAAACTGATGAGAAATCTGTAAATTTGGATGACCTGTCTGCACTCCCACCCATCATGATCTTCATAGTCATCTGGAAATAACGTATGAACCATTTGAGGATGGGGTGGAACTTCCACCTACCGTGCAGATCAGGTTTTTCTAAGACACGTTATTCCCTGGATCACAGATACATAGCTTGTATTTCAAATGCCTTTGGCAAAGTTTTCAGAAATAGTCAAAGTATCCAGCTCCAATGCTGTGAATGCATTTTAAGGGAGGAAATCTGAATCCATAATGCAAGAGGTAATGCTTATTAAATTACTTTCTGATACTATACCAATATAGTTTATAACCCATTGAGCCACTAGTCGTGCCGCTTGTGACGCGACAGTGCCGCTTGTGACGCGACAGTGCCGCTTGTGACGCGACAGTGCCGCTTGTGACGCGACAGTGCCGCTTGTGACGCGACAGTGCCGCTTGTGACCCTGTGAATGAGGATTTTTTTTTTCTAGATGATTGGAAATGGTATTACAGGCAAAGCACTCACCTTTAAGTTTTCATCTTTACTATGTGATAACTGCTTCAGTGGCCCCTGCTTTTGAGCAGAGTCAATTCGTGTAAGCGTCTCTAGGTCACTCTAGTTTTGGACAAATGATGGGGAATCTCCTGGTAAGGTGCAGGACGCGATCTCATAAGCCATGCTGCTGATCTGGGTCTGTTTTCCATCCTAGTGCCATGCATGGGCAGCACTACCTCTGTACATCTGATCAGTCTGGTTTTTTGGAAACTGGAGAAAGTCTGCCTCTCAGGAGAGATCTGGAGTTAATTTGTAAAATTACTGTTTTAGTTCACTGATGGATTTTTCGTCTGCGAAGTGAATAACTGGAAACTAACACCCAGTTTGTTTAATGAGAATATACGAAGAAGATAAATCTTGAAGCAGGATCTTAATGACTATAATAATTAATGATTTAATCTAAAGCACCTACCGGGTGCTTTGTGAAAGGCCCTGCATCATGCAGCCGGGTGTGGAAACAGGCGCGGAGCTGGTGCCAGAGGAGGGTGGCAGCGGGGCAGGATGGCTGCCTGCCCTGTGCCGTGGGCAGCGCAGCCTCCAGTGGGGGACATCTCCCTGGACTAAACTTGCTGCGAGTCAGCACAAACTTCAGATCATTGATCTGGGTATTGAGGAAAGATGAACACAACAGCTAAACAAACATCTTCTCTCCCCTCCCTCATCTTGACCTTCTGTATCTTTGCTGAGGGTGCCAAAATGCCTCCACCAAGGCACTGGGAGGTTGGGGTAGGGGACTGTGCCTGTCTTGTCATCCAGTTGTTTGCGGTTCCCTTCTGCTCGTTCATGAGAAGCGGGTGTCTGCAGACCTCCTCCTCGGTGCCCTGCTGTGGTGGGTAAGGCTTCAGGGCATGTTGGTTCATCCCCTGCCCTTCACGGGCTGTGGAGCTGGCTGGAACCGCTTGCGGCTGGGCTGGGTGAGGGGAGCTGCACACGTGGGGCCCCTGCAGGTGCCGTGCCTGGGGTGGCCAGGCTGCCTTCCTCCAGTGCTCTGGAGAGCCAGGGCCCTGTGTGGGTGCAGTTGCTCCTCCCCAGGCACATAAGGGCGCCTGGAGCTGTTTAACAGCAGACAATGCCCCCGCAAATGGGTGTTCCATGTTCATCCCTCGACATGGCTTTGGGCACACAAGATGGCGGCTGCTGTTACCTCAGAACTGTAGCTGACAGTTTGTGTGGGACGGGACGGCTGAGCTGAGGTACTTGTGACCCCTATGGCTCAGTACTGAGGGTGCCTTCCGACTGAGAGCAGAGTGAGGCATGTGCGAAGTAGTTTGTAATGTCAGAATGGTAACCTGACTTTTTTTTTTCTGCCCAAGATCCAACCCACTCAATAGAAAGCAATGCTTGCAGGGAGATGTAATATCTCTTACTAGACTGACAGGTGTAGTTGTAAGAACCGGCAAGCTTTAGGGTATGTGAGTTTTGTTTTGTTTCCCTTCAGGAAAGAATGTTTCCCTCAGGTTTCTACCCTCGTCACACTGTGTGGACTGCTGCTCCCCGCAAGATGGCGGGGAGGTGCCAGCTGCTGCCCTTGGGGAAATGGGGCTTCCAACCCTTTGTACAGTGCACATACCAGTTAAAGTGTGTGGTGACCCTTCAAGCTTTGAAAATAGGGCTGTTGTGTGATATTTTCCTTATCCCGTTCCTAAAACTATGCTTTTAATGCTGGGAATATTCAAGTTGTTTGTGGATTCTTGTGTACCCTCATGCTTATTTTGTAGCATCCAGTGTGTCTTGACAGGCTGCAGACGCTTACTTGATATATCACTTTGCTCTCACGGAGTTCAATGGGGCTATTACGCGAGTAAGAAACCTTTGCAAGTGTGCGGTTTTCTACATCAGGGCCTTCTGTCATGGATTTCGTCTAAGATGGGCAGTTCTGCTTGCTGTAAGTCTGGGGTGCTTTTTCCTTCTTTTTCTTTTAGAAATGTTGACAGAGGGCAAACACCTGTCCCTGCAATGGCTCTGTGGGTGTGCTCCACAAAATGTGCTCTGTGTATCCCTGTCTTGGGTTTCAAGTGAAATCTAAGCAAGGTCTCGGATAAGAACTCACATGCAACCAGCCAGGGTGGGAGCTGGAAAAGGTGGCATTTCAGATTGCGGCATCTTCTTGTTGCCTGAGAAGGCAGTAGGAAAGCACAGTCAAAGAGGAAAAGCCTGACTGGTATATTCTAAAAGCCCTAGTATATGTAAAACTGAGTGTGACATATATAAAAGCCTGTCTGTGGTTTGTGGTCGCCTTCTGCAGGGTGGGCTGTACCAGCACAGTCTAGTTCCAGCCAAGCTTTCTGTGTTAGCTCACCAAACCTATTCATTATTGAGTGAAACTGTGTAACAATTGCTTGATCTTCTTTACTGATGTAGGGAGAAAGTTCCTTTAGTCAGCTGAATCTAGGAAACTTGTGTCTGAAGGATTTCCTATGTTCAAAGGGGGCTTACACAAGGTAATATCTCTTCTGCCTTAGAACTCTTTTAGGAGAAAGAGTGCTACTTTAAATTAAAGTACTTTATTTATGTAAATCTATTTTACTATTGCACATTAAGGAAGCAGTTAACCTTAAGTTGTCCTTGTACTTGAAGAACTACTGTTACGCATTTTTGACTTGTGGGCTCTTACGAGTTTTAAGCACGTATTTACAAAGCTTGCTCTCAAGAGGAATGCAAGCAACCTGCCAGTCGTTCCTGGCTGACAGGAACCTGTTGCTTAATGTCACTTTCTCTTTGAGGGACAAGGGGGCGGGGAAGCAGACATCTAGCAAAGCCTTTTTCCTCCTTGAAGGAATCCTGCCAGTTGGCAATGACTGTTCCAGTCATGGAAGTCTTTAGCAGGCAGCAGGGTGAACTGTGGTTATTGAAAAATAGGCTGAAGTAGCAGCAGCTGGCAGCTTGCAGATTTTCTGACAGTGTGGTGATAACCTGTCTAGTACTGTCATCCTCTGAGCTCAGCAGGACCAGAAAAAATCCTGATGACCTAGGGAGGATGTGGAAAAGTTGTGGATTTTTTCTACTTTACCAAAGAATGATTATTTTCTTAAAGCATGAAGGATTGTTTTAGCATTTGCAGAAATAAAGCCAGAGCATCTTGACTGGCCACTAAAGACAACCTGACCTAAGTGTTACGGTTTAATTTTCAGTGGAAAAAAAGAAATAATCAGCTCAAGCATCATGTTTCTTTCAGAAATCTTATTGCTACAGCGAATACCTATGCCTTTAAGGGGAAGGACTTGAACTTACTCTTCTGTTTAACGCATGAATTTGTCAGCATGCTGGCAGTTCAGTTTGGTAAAGTGAGTATATGATCTGCAATGCAACTGGGAAAAGATCAGATGAAATCCTAAATGGGAACTGGATGATCCCTGGGTACAGAAGCAGGCAGCGTTCCCCAGTGATACGGAGCTCTGGAGCTGTGAAGATATGGGGTCAGCATGGACAACTATTCCCAGTTCACCATAAGCACTACTGCAGGGTGTCTAATTGCTATTTAAATAAATATCTGAGCTTCGTAGCTGTGAAGGAGCCAGTGTTTTAGTCTGGGCTGAAGGACTTTTAGCCTGTGTCTGGTAGTGTTTGGCTGGCATTTTGAGTAGCATTATTGATTGAATTATTCCATGCAGCCAGGCCTTGTTTATTCCTTCTGGAAAGAATGTGTGCCAAAATGAAGGATCCTGTGGTGGTCATTAAGAGATGAAGATGCCAGACAAACTCATTTCAGTGTTTGATCTGCAGATAAGACACAAATTTTATATATGCATACACACAGAATTGATAGGTTTCTGGGGCTAATCCTGAGTACAGGATATTATCCTGCAAATAGATAAAGATGGATGCGTATGGCAGAGCTCCTGTATCTGGAGAAGCTTTTCCATCTGCACTAGGTATGGGTCTGAATCAAAGCATTGGAGTGAAAGTCATCCTCTTGGAGAATTATGGGCAAGTTTTGAATTCTGGAACCAAGCCTTGTATTTCAACTTAGTCCAATGCTTTGCTCAGATAACCATTATTTCTCATTAGCAGCTACCTAAAAATGCTCTGGAAGCTGTCTTATATGAATATAATAGAGCAAAATACAGTCCGAGTATTTATACAGTGCCAAGTATTAATTAACATGAAAGACACTAGCAATTGACTGAACCCTCTGCAAGTAACTTTATTAATATGTTTAATCCTTATTAATGACATATAATTACTTGGATACGTGTTTTCCTAGCACATTTAACACTTTCAGGTTTATTCCTGGGGTTTAGCTTATCTTTATAGTAAAGGAAACAATGGAGTCTGAGCTCTAGTTTTCCAACCTCTAGCTAAGCCTCCAAGCCCTTCATTTAGAAGGAGCTGCTGTAAGGGCATGGCAGCATGGCGACCACCACCAGGGGTCTTTTGAGTGCAAGTGTGCATTTGGAGCTAGGGAGGGAGGCCAGTGTTTCCCAAATAAAAATGAATCCTGTTTGAAGGTGTGCATCTGACTCCTTGGAGCCTTTGAAAATCCCAGCTAAGGTATCTGCTTCAAATTGTTTTTAGCCAGATTTGATGTTCCAGTGACATGCTTGATTAAAATTTGCATGATGGAATGAATGAGTTCTTAGCTACCTAATGAAGACCACTATATCTAAGGCTGTAGTTATGGTATGGTACACATCTGAGCTACAAGTCTGAGATATTGAGGCATACGAGTCAGTTTGACATTGAATTATGTTTTCAAATGACACAATTCCTTTTCCATCCCTCCCTGCACTGCCCCCCCCACCGCAATCCTTAGACGAATGGATGGAAATCTTCACTGAGTGCTTTATCGGCCAACTGGCGTTCTCTGAATGGTGGCTGATAATAGCGTGATGACCTTCCAGTGATAACAGAGTTGCAAAGAAAAAAAAAAAGGAGCAAAGAAGATAACTTACACTTGCAAGGACAAGGACAAAATATACAAATCATATTAGAGATAAAGAAATCCTCAGGCTTATGATGGCAGTGTGTTTGTTGTACGTGATGTTATCACAAGATGCTGCAGCCAGTTCATCTTGCAGTCTAATACACAGACTAGACATGCCAGTTTAAAAAACAATTCCAAATCAAAAGAGCTTGTGTGAATTAATTTTGCCATGTGCTTTGTTCTTCTCTTGAATGAAAATAGCAGTAAAGGCTTAAATACAGATCAGCGAACAGACTCTGTAGTCTGTTGGCAACTGGTGCCTTCCTTGTGTTGTTTTCTGTTGTACTTGGTTTTGTTGATGCACAAGCAGCACTAGATCAGAGGACAAAGTACAGGCTGAGCAGCTGGAATCTCGGATACTGTGAACAGAAACTGGTGGAGGACCAACATTTTATGCAGGCTCACAATTTTGCGCATACATTGGTTTGTGTCATTTTACATCAGTTTATGTTCCTATTGATTTTTGTAGTGGCTTTGAATTACCATACCCTTGACAGAACAACATTTTATTTATCCGTTCTTCTCTAAGTGACTTTAGTAGTGTGCTGCTGGGTTGGATTTGCACTGAAAGTGAACTACGAGGCTCAGTCAGACACTCCTATTCCAGATTTCAAACAGTTACAAGCAATAAGTGATGCCTTTGAAGGTATGCAGCTTTACAAATGCACGTGTAGTCATGGCAATAAATGTAAAGAGTTATGCAGTAATAGAAGAATAATGTTTTAATTCTGGAATACTGTTTTGTTAATCTAAGGAGTGAATAGGAGTGGAGAAAATAAATAAGAAAGTAAGTTTGGTTCTTGAAGCAGTGTTTCATTAATTAGGGGGGGAAAAGCCCACAACCCAAACCTGCATAGCTGCAAAGTTTGTCAGTGTATGTAAATAATTAATTTTCATCCGACCAAATATGGTTTTTTTTCAGTAATTATAAGAAAATCAGAAATGTTTCTTCTAGGAATTGTTTTTTCCCATTACTGTATTAGTTGAGAATATTTACTAATGGCTGAATATAATGACTACTACTTTTCACTATCTCAATTTTTCTTTAAATGGAGCTTGCTGAAGGCACTTCAAATCCATCCCAATTACCGTATCATGCAGTTATTGTAAAACTTGTAATTAGATATAATGCTTGTCTTGCTCTGCACTAAAAAGCTTGCTTTGCTAATATTGTGTGATTTCCCCAGTCACCTTTTTGGTGACAGATATTTGTTACCACAAATACTGTAAAGTACATGGCAAAAAAGCTAACGGAGTTAAATTCTGTTGTGCAGGGGGATGCTAGCAAAGCATGGGAAAGATAGGGGGGACTCTTTTATCAGGGAGTGTAGCGATAGGATGAGGGGTAATGGTTTTAAACTGAAAGAGGAGAGGTTTAGGGTAGATATTAGGAAAACATTCTTTACTGTGAGGGTGGTGAGGTACTGGAACAGGTTGCCCAGGGAGGTTGTGGATGCCCCATCCCTGGAGGTGTCCAAGGCCAGGCTGGACGGGGCATTGAGCAACCTGGTGTAGTGGGAGGTGTCCCTACCCATGGCAGGGGGTTGGAACTAGATGATCTTTAAGTTCCCTTCCAACTCTAACCACGCTATGGTTGATTGAATGGACTGGTAGTTGGCTGATACACAAAGTGTTGGTCTTTGTTATCACCAATGGTGAAAACCAAGCATTGTGCTGAGGATTTAGTTATACCAGCTATGTGTTATAATGGTAATGAGTCTGGAACAGTGTTGCATGTTTCCTTGCAGCGGTATGGCTCTTGGGGGCTCAGCTCTGTCCCCTCTTTCAGTAGTATGGTTACTATTCAATGCAACCTCCCTGCAGCTTTCCTGGGATGATGCAGTCTAAACTCCCACTGCTACCTGAAATAGCTGGCTCTAAGTCTTGATGGAGCACATAGGGTATCACTTGAACTGCCACGTGTGAGTGCGAGCACTGCAGTAAGTGTTCTGGCCATGGTTGCAATGTGAGACATGCAGGTGTCTGTAATGTCACTGAAGAATGAGAAGTGGATCCCTTTCAGGGAACAAAGAGACAATTATATTGCAGGCAGCTTGGGAATAGTCACTTCAAGCTTGACTGTGCAAACATAAAGCCTCATGATTTGACGTTCTTAATTTCACAGAATCACAGAATGGTATGTGGTGATGTCCAAGTTCTTCCTGTGCACAAGTTTGAGACAGAAAGGTTGTCCTTCCAATTAAATAAATAGCCCAGGTTAGCTCAGTCCTCCAATATACCAACTCTTTCTTCCTTCTAAAATCTAGAAAAATAATTTTGCTCTTGTAAAATAAGCATTAATATCTTCTTTTTCTCATCTTTAGTGCAATTAGATGATGAACTCTTCTGTTAGCATATAAAAGGTCCTTATGGCATTGCATCCTAACTTTTATGGGAGACTTTAAAAACTATGGATTAACTATTTATTGTTCCCATTCAACTCTATTACAAGATTTCCAGGACAGTTGTTAGTAACTATCCAGTGTGTAAAGTCAGGGAGTGTAAGGTCTTCCTGATTAATTGGTTGTTGTGGTGTCAGCCTCAACAGGTGGGATTATCAAGTGGAAGAGGTGCATGATTTCTTTTTCAGGTACCCGTTGGTAGGGGGTGAAAAAAACCCTCCTGGCTGCTTAAAACACGACACTATTTCCTGACAATGATAGCACTGATATATTGTGATTAGGACTTCTGTAGATTCCTGGGGGCTGTTTTTTTACTTAGGCAATAGTTGGTCTAGAAATCTGACCCCTATGTAACTTTTCTTACAGTTTTGGGTACTGTGCTGATGAAATGGTGGAGATAGGAAGATAAACTATAGAAGGCAATGAATGGCTGATTCTGTTAGCATTTCACTTCAGAACTGCACTATCATCCTGAATTGAATCTTCCAGTCATCCATGCTTTCTACATGTTAGTATTTGGGGAATGTCGTTAATGCATGTGATAGTTCAGATTTCTCCAATACAAATCAAGAAGCTCCACTGTAGGTGCACTCCACCTGCTGATGCAGGTCGTCTTCAAAGATGCATGCAGGACATCTTCAAAACATGCATGGTGAAACATATAATGTAGGGGACGAAATTAAGTCTAGTACAAAGCAAAAAAAGGCTTGTTTTTTACAAACTGCTTTAGCACCAACTGCTCCTAGTTACTGATTGCCTACTGCAGCCCTGAATAGGCCAGTCTGACCCTGTTCTTGAATCCAATTACCATTGTGGATGGAAGATTTAGTTGTTCTATATCCTGAAATTCCTGGTTGCATTGGATTTGTGTGAAGCTGGAGTGAGGGGAAAAGAGCAATTTGGATATTGCAGTAGGAAAAAATGTCTGTGATACTTAGATCATGACTTTTATATTACTATTTTTTTTTCTTCTACTTATTTTGTTTGGTTTTTCTTTTCCCCCCTGTTTGGCAGTACATAGTGCTACATGTAGCAGTTAGAGACAGACCTGAACTGAAATCTGGCTACTACCCAAAATCCTGGGTTCTTGTCACATCAGTCTAAACTCCTTCCTGCTTGGGGAGGGTAGATTAAATATTGAGCCTGCATCCACAAGAGCAGGGTTGGAGCTCTGAAGACTGGTGGATTCTAGAAATTCACATGAAAGATTACCTTAATACTAGAGGATACATAAATCCCAGGCTGCCTTGAAGACAGTAGCAACACTTTTATTCATTGCAGTGGGGCTAGGTGTTTTCTCGCTGGGAGTAATTAGTTACAATGTGAAATGTGTTATTGCTGTATTAGATACCATGTCAGATTCAATGCAACATCACGCCCACCAACAAGCCTGAGCATCTTACTGAGGAGTAAGGGTCCCAAACCACGGTATGGACATGGACTATTACCAGATTTAACTGGAAACTTACCAAATAATTAGATTGCTTCCTAAATAGCATGCATTTATTGACTGCCAGCAGTGATCTGATCCTTCAGTAAATAATAAACCAATCAATTTAAAATAGTTTTATTGTGTTAATTTGTCTCAAACAGTTATGGGTTACCCCAGCAGAAGTTTATGCAATGACTTAAAATGAGAGCTGTGAATGCGGGAGAGGAGGACTGTTAAGAAAAGTAATTAACATTATTGAAAATAGAATTTGTTCCTGGGAGGTGGGAGTGCTGATTGAACACATGAGCTCCACTTACATTTTGTTGTGCAATAGATTACTTTTTTTTTTAATAACACCACAGGCAAATTGTGATGGAAAAGAGAATCACTGGAGTAGAGATTCTTTGAATGTTTTATTTATAGCAGCTTAGGAAGGATGCAGAGTGGGTTCTATGGGAAATAACTGTTGTGTGTTAAACTCACAAAGTTATGAAAGGAAAAAAAAGCTCTCTAAACTGATGTTAAAATTAAATAATGTCTGCTTGATGTTAGTTATTTCAAAAATGTCATGTTTTAAATTTAGACTAACAGCTTAGCTTTGGCATCTGAACTTTATTATTAAATTTGCTTTTTTTCCAGCTGACAATAGATTTTTTTTTTGTTGTTTTTTACATTAAGTCAAGACAATTTAAGAAAAATGTATTTCTAAGCCTTGGGTATCTTTTGGAGCCCTGAAAACTATAGATGTACTTTGTCCTTAATATGTATACACAGACAGTGTAAAATGTATTCAGATGCTTGTATTTACATATGAACAATTCACAGCTGTAGTAGTTCATGTGTCTTCTTTTGCAATCTATGTAACCTTTACCTGTTTCCCTAAGCTTTTTTTTTTATTGCAAAGGTAGGTGGGGAACAACAGCATAATCTTCCCGTTTCTTTCCGAAAGATTATGTGTATGGGTTGTGCAAATAAGTACTGTCTAACTCTTCAGTATCACAGTAGATTTGTAACACTGATTGTCCAAAACTGATCTCTAGCTCTTCAATAGCGGGAGAGAGTTATTGCCAAGGCTGTATGAAAGGGGAACTTATAGGCAGTGTTAACTTTGAGATGCTCATGAGGGGGAAAAATTGTAACAAAGATGCCTATGAATGTGCAGAGTGGTTAGTTCTGCTGAGACTTAATGAAGGGAATGTGTTCGCTCTACTATTTTTATTAACAAAAATTTTTTTGTCAACTGAACCCATTTAAATCTTTTGTTGGGGTGAGGGAGGAAAACACGGAAACATAATATCTAGGTTCTTCACTTGCAAAGACTTTTAATTTCAAAATGCTCTACCTTTATTTAAGTAAGGGTAAAGGAACACTATGTTGCTGTGAGTAAAAACATTTTTTTTCTGTCAGTGAACCAAAAAATGAATTTGCTTGTACAGCTTTGCTGTGGAGTAGTGTGCCATTTTTCTACCACTTGCTTTCCTGACTGTAAATGCATTTTAATTCTATTTCACTTTAACATTCCTTCATCTCTCAGGGCTTTTCCTCCTAGCTTTTTATATATAATATTTGAATTACATGGGCAAGATAAGGATGCTGCTCACTGAAAAGTGTGACAGGCTGGCATTAACCTGTCCAGAATTCATGTCTAATAGAGCAGCTGCTGTTTAGATGAATTATATATCCAGTCTCTAAAAGCTTTTCAACATTTAACCAAAGCCCTTTTCTTTAACAATAATGTAGTATGAGATCAAATCCCTTGCATGTTTTCAGTAGTCCATGGTCAATATGGAGGCACTAGTACAGTGTTACACAAGCACACTGACTTTTGGAAGGATGGAACAAGCTGTTCTTGTTGCTTGAGCTCTGGTTTCTAGGCTGGTGGTGTATTAGTGTGATATTTTCCTTATGAGATATTAAAAATCCATCAACACATAAGCAAACCTGACACTGACAGAGGGCTCCTTCACTGCATCTATCCGAAGCAGTGACTTTATACAGCCAGCAGTTATGTGGGTGTTTCTTCTCCCTTGCTACCTTCACCGTCACTTGGACTGGCTCTATGTTTGGCTGTGGAGGAACTGGTTTAATTGATTCAACACTGGTCTAGCTGTTTGAGGAAAGGCTGCATGAAGGGGGCTGTTCTCCCTGGCAAACTAAACCTGGTCTATGGAGACCTAGATGCGGCTTTTGCTTTTTTTTCCTTGACAGACGGATGCTCTTTGACCCTAGCTTCAGTTCAGGTCCATCTGTACTTTTAGTAACTTATCGTCTAAGGCAGTGCTTATGGATTCCAGTGGGTATGAAGGAGAGTGCTAAGGAAAGCCTAGGTTCATTTGGAGATGGAAAACAGTGCTGGGATTTGCAGCAAGTGTTGTCACTGATGCGTGCTTGCTGCTTTTGTGGATTTTTATTTTCTCTTAAACTGCACTAGATGGCAGTGGAGGTGAAAGGGATTGCCTGGAGTGCTTGCCAGCTTCTGTTTCTAAACCTAACAATGGCTGTAGACACAACTGCCCAGGACTGGCTGTGGAAGAGCTGGACACCCTCTTTGTCCTTTTGGACCCCGGAAAACCCAACTGCTGGACTATACTGGCCAGGCAGAGGACTATCAGCCAGTCCTGGTTGGAGGAGGGGAGCCTGGGACATAATTAGATGCCCAACCAGACCTAGCTGGGTGGTCCTCAGTGACGGCATGTGAAGCGAAGCTGCAAGTGGGCAGGGCAGACTCCCACGAATGGGGCAGAATGCTGTGGAAAGGAGCTACTAAAGGATTTTCTAGGTGTAGGTTGAGGAATTGCCTGTGACTTTTAACGTGTTTGTATTGAACAATCCTTAGCACAGCCCTGCTAGTGATCATTAGCTTGTGACAGCTGAACTGCATCCTTTGAGCCTTTTGAAAGCTATTTTTTTCCACCTCTGACAACGTGTAGTTTCTGTTCCTGTTGGAAGCCTGCATGTCTTCTGTACTTAAGCTTTTTCTCTTGCCAAAGTGCTGTGGCAGAAGGCCAGATATCTAACCTACCTTCACCCAATGAGTCCCTAAGTCCCAGTGGAAGGAAGTGGTGTTCAAAGCTGGCCTTGGGGATTTAGTAGAAGATATGTTCTGTTGATGTACCTGAGTCTTTGTCCTGCAGGGTGGCATACAGCTGTTGGCTCTGTGGGAAGCCAGCTTGTTTCTGCTGAGGATCCAGGGCAATCAGGTTTGTGATGAACTCATTTGTTTTAATTGTTGATAGCCACCAAATTAAAGGTCCTTGTCCTGTTCTTAGAGCCCATCAACGGATGGGACCTCTGAAAACCCCTGATGTGCTGTGAAGTGTGGATGGATGAGGTTTTGGCCAGCATGTAACTTTCAGCATGCAAACGGAATGAGGTTGTAGACATAACGTGTTTGTGGATCAGTCCAAGTGTGTGAAACTCCCACTAGGAAATAAGAGATGCAGTGCCAGTCTGTAAGGAGAGGGTGGTTGGGAGTGAATCACAGGTGACAAACTTGTCTATCTCATTCAGGAAGAGGCTGAGAATGATAAACTGAAACAGAGATGGCAAGTCTAAAGTGGAACTGTCATAATTTCTTTGCTGTTGTCCTGGTTTGAGGTAAAACAGAACCAATTTTCTGATTTGTAATTTTACTTTTTAGCTGGGCCTCTTCTAACTGACTAAAGTCTGAAATTAACAGCATATTGTTCAGAAACTGTTCACTCTCAGAGTGATAAGACCTGATTATAGCAATAAGTATAAGCAAGAGCCTCTGTGCATACCATTCCTTGCCCCGATGAATCAGGTTCTGGATGGGAATCAGCAAGACTCGCTCACCCTTTAACAGCCCGATATGGCCAGTGCGGAAGTCTGACGGAGACTGGCGGCTAACAGTAGACTATCGTGGCCTGAATGAAGGGTTAGCCGCATATCTGCATATCACCAAGGGTGGAATTTCCCGTGTTGCAGACAGCAAAAAAAAGACTGGGCTCTTGTGTTGAATCAGGTACAGCATGAACTCCAGGAAGCCAGATGTTGCTTCAGGGATGGATTTGGCCCAGTGAATGTCACATTAGCACATTCAGAACACAAAATGCCCTTTCTGAAAATTTCTATTGATTTTTATGACAAATGAAGTATCACAGGGTATAAACACAAATGCATTATTCCCCTTCTGCAGAGATACTACAAATTCTGTATAATACTAGTGGGACGGCAGCTGCAAGGGGACTGGTTGAGTCATTTAAACATGAAGAGGGTGCTCATGGTAAATCTCAGACAAGAGTGTTTCAGAATTAAGATCTTTCTGTTTAATACACCTGGGCTCAGATTGCTTGTACTGAATGCACACCAAATAATTCCTCTGCTTTGCCAGGCTTTTTATGACCAAGGCACAATTGTTGTTGAGTGATTTCTGGTGTGTGTAACTCAGAGGATCAAGTTATGTGGCGTTTGTGTCCTTAGTGTTGATTAAGAGTTCTGCCCAGTGTAATTTCATACTGATAATGAAGCACTTCTATAATGATATAATATTGCTAGGTACTGATAACTGTTGCTCAAAAGGTATAAATGCTTACTGTGTGCCAGCATTGTGGATGAACCACCTAGCACCCATCTCTGCACAGAAATGAAATAAACAAATACCTTGCCTCTGTGTATATATCGGCTTCTTGCACACTGGGTTAAAAGAGCCCAGATTTGGGACAACAACATTACCATTCCCATAACCTGTTATTTCTGCAGCATGGAAAAAAAAAATCATGAATTTTCTGGTTATTTTAAGGATTGGGAGGGCAAGAAGAGGCACCTTACTGGTTATGTTACTAAACCACTATACTTGGTTTTCTTGTCATGGCTGATATGTTCTGTGTACCTGCTTTTGTATTCACTTTGTTCTTATACCACATATATACTTTCATATGTGTAAGCAAGGTATTTAATTTTAAAATTATTAATTACAAATATTTCTGTTCACCTTCCTTCTCTCTTCCCAAAGCAATGAAAATCTATAGCACATTCGCCACAAGACCTCTTGTTTTTGTGAGATGAGTTATACTTTGGCTTTGAACACATCATTGTTGTCTTTTTAATTTGAAGCCCAGCAGCAGCATTTTCCTCAAGACTTCAATCTGAGTATTTCATTTTTCTGAAGTGCTACGGAAGAAAGTTCTGGTAATCAATCTCAGATACAAGCACAGGATTTAAAGTTTAGCTAGCAGAGAAAATGAGGAATAGCTAGATCTCGCAGTATTTTAAGTTTTAATATGGTAATAGATGAGAAGTTGACTAAAAACTGAGTGGGTGTAACTACGCAGATATGCTTGGGCTTATACAGGTGCATGCACATGTTTAGGTTAGCTGTGGCTGCCTGTCGTTATAGGTCAGATGTGATGATGATTAAGTATGGTTTGGGAGACTAGCCTTAGAGATATTTCCAGAGTCCTGATCTGTGACTGCATCATTCCCCTCCTATGCAAACTTTTATGAATGAAACCTTCCTTTTAAATAGGAGTACATTGTATAGAAACGTATACCAATCTTATTGTTAGACATGAAATTTAAGGGATAGGATTGAAACATGTAGGTTAAATGTTTTGGCAGAGAGGCTTCACATGTGAATAAGTTTAGAAATCAGATTTCAGAAGCAGAACTGTGAGGTTTGATCTCACAATGTACCACTACAGACATATAGACAGCAACATCTGTATCCATGGATGACGTTTGGGAGTTTTTCCACAGAAATAGGTGGAGCTGGGATCTCATACCCTACCTACTGGACTTCCAACACTGGAACAAGTGTTTGCATATCTAGGTAAAGTCATGAAGGAAGAGCCTGTGAAATTCTGGAGGAGGTCCCTTATATGTGTCTGAGTTGACTTGAGTTCTTAGTAGCTTAAAAGTTACTGCTGTAGAACAAAATTAGGCTGCTCAGTGAAAACAGGGGAGAGACTACTGTTTCTTCATGAGTTTTGTGCATTCTAACATTCTTTCTTTGGCATATGGTCTTCCAGCAAAATGTCATTTTTGACTCCCTGTGTTGGTCTGAACCTCTACAACTAGTTTCCAAGCCTGCTGTGTGGACTGCAACACATACTGGAAGAGCCAAGTCCCCTAAACTTGGGGATTTTTTGAAACCACCTCCTTTCTAAGAAGGAACTATTGGTTGCCTGAGCCATTAAGTGTCTCTTTAACAGTCAGGCATTATCTAACTACTTGGCTCCAGTTTCTGAAAGGATATGTTCAATGGGACAGGCACTCAAGACAGACCTCTAATGCCTTCTTGTATATTAAAAGGTTCAATGTGATTCTATCACTACACAAAAAAAATGCACCTCTGAGAACAGTATGCTGCTTGCTGAAAGCAAATGCATTAAAACAGTCGTTTATTCACAGAAGTGCCGGCAACCCTTTTGTTAATCAATTGTGTATGCCTAGGTGTTCTTCCTGCACA
This sequence comes from Dromas ardeola, assembly GCA_013398915.1. NCBI lineage: Eukaryota > Metazoa > Chordata > Aves > Charadriiformes > Dromadidae > Dromas > Dromas ardeola. The sequence continues at coordinate 125,054 of VYZM01007338.1, forward strand.
CCTCAAGACAGTTTCCAAGATTTATTGTGCAACAGATATGAAACTTTATGCTCTTCAGTTTTCTGGTGTGTTTCTTGACCCTTTTCTAACTAACGGAGATTTTTTGCCATTTTCCTTTTCTGATTGTAAAGAAATCAAAAGGCACATCAGAAAACTAATACTGGAAGTTCAACAGCTGTCATACCCTTTTCAAAATAATCTCTTTCCAGTGTTATGTTACAGAGTGACAGTCTACTTGAATATTCAAGTGTACTCCAAGTACCTCGTCATTCAACCTCTCTGATACTCAAGGAACAATTAAATTAATCACTATATACGGTCTTCATTTTTCAGAAGCTGCTTTGTAATAATTGTATAGTCTACCACAGTCTATTGCTGTTACTTACAGATGACATAAGAAAAACTTTAATGGATGGGTTGCAGCCTATGCTTCTCCAAATTTGGGGTAAGGCAAGTGCGCAGGGAGGGGTAATTATGAGCAAAAAGTTGGATGTTATTAAATCAATAGGTCCTGGTTTGAAGTTTGAGTGTGGTATAATTGCTATAAAGGAGTACCGTAGGCTATTGTATGCTTTCTCTCAGATACCAAGTCATGCAAATATTTATTGCAAGCCTTAAATAATAAATGGAGCAGTCTGTGCACTTGTAAATCTGTCATGCGTAGTTTCAGCTGGGACTCCTGATGGGTTTGGTGTCCAATTCAGCCTGCTGCCCCTGCCCTCCCGAGGCACACAGCAAACCACATGGGTTCGCTGACTGGCACTCAGCAAACATGTCCTGTGGCTAGGAGTTACCAGTTGAGCTACCGACAGAGAACAACAGACCATTTACTTGAACAGCTTTTTAGTCCTAATCTATTGCAGTTTACCCTTCAAAATTCCAATTTTCCTCTTGAAGTGGTTCACAGACTTAATTTTGTCAAAGAATTGGTCTAATTTCTTTTTACTCAAATCCTAGAAAACATTTGTTATGATTTCCCAAGCCATCTTTGTTCTTACTTCTAGCTAGACATGATGCCTCCACCTCCCTTTCTTATATTATCTTGCTGTTTTTGTTTTTTTAAAGGTTAAAGCTTTTTCCTCACTGTTTAAGAGTGGCTGATCTGGGAAACTAGCTACCTCTGTATTTGCTAGCCTAGGCAGACTGTTTGTTTGACTCTTACCTTCTGAAAACACAGTAAGGAATATATGTGGAGAGCATGTTGCATTCCCTGTCACAGCCCGGAAACACTCTAACTTGCTTTAAACTTGCTGTTCATGGCTGAAAGGGTTATTTAACATAACAAATGATGGCAGAGCAAGGCCCTGGAGAAATAATTATACTGGCTGTCAGAAAAAGGTTTGCCTCAGAGTAAAAAATTTTGACATATCTCTGGATTACTGTTTGCCAAATGCTGATATTAACATAGAAGTGAAACGCAAGAAATTAAGATGCAGTTGCATTAGTAAACAGAAGGGCCTGCCTTGTTGTCAATACCAAATACTTTGGGCATGGTGTTCCTTTCTGAATATCTGATGATTTATGTGGTTATCTATATATATATGAATATAGGTGCCTGTTATTGTGGAATGCAAATCAGAAGAGGTTTCTCCCAACTTCCCTGACTTGTGTTCTTTACCAGCAAAATAGTAATTAATGTCTATTTGTGCTGGAGGTGTGAATTATGAGTTAGGGATTTATATTTTCCTAGGGCTTTAGTAGTGGTTTGAAAAGTCTTCTCATGTTAATTATTTCCTGTCTCCTAATACAGGTTAATTTCAGTTTACTGGTAGGGAAGTCAAGGATATATATTTTGGTTTTTTTATCTGTGAATATGTTTCTGAATGGCTTTGCAAAGCAACTCTTTAATGCTTAGTAAGTTTGCACTTTTAAAACATCTCTTAAGTACCAAACACTATGGACACTTTGTACCCTTGAAAACTGCAAAATCACTCTCTTGGGTGGGGGAATACACATAAAGAAACAGTTTATCTTAAAAAAAAAAAAACCAAAACATATAGTCTTCTGTGTTGCTTGCAGCTGCTGTTGGCTTTATGTGAAAGTTACTGTGCTTTTTTTCAGGGCAGTGGCACTTTGATGTACATTCAAGTCAGCTGGCAGGACATAACGAACCCATCAGGTTTTATGAGACTCCTTTGTGTGAGTGCATATGGACAGGTACGATTAGTTAATACATTCACTTTGCTTGTATGAAGTACGCAAGAATTTCTTTTGTGTAAATCCAGTGCAAGCACTGGTAACTTCCGTTTGCATTGGAGCTGCACTGAAGTTGCACGCTGAGATCAAAAGAATAGTAGGTATTTTTCTGATTAACACGAAACAACTGATAGCTGATGTTTTCTCTTTGCTTCAAAGCTGTGCTTTTGTAACCTTGATAGTAGCCAGGTAGCACTGAAGATTAGAAAAATAATAAATATACCTCAACATTTTTCAGAGTTTTTAGTTTTACTATAGTGCTGTATGAATGCTTATGGAACTAAGTTATTAATAACATTGAATTTGGCTAGTGCAAGACATGCTGCATATAGATGAGGACTAGGGTTTTCTTTTTTGTGCAACAGATGGTGCTTCTTAGTCCTGATCTGGAAGGAGCTCTTAATGCAATCTTTCTCTGCTCAGGTGAATTAGGTTAATATCAAATGACAGGCTAATTGTAGGTGGTGGGCTATAACTTCTAGCATCCTGAGGGCTATAGAAATTTTGTGAATTTACAGCAAGGTCTACAATTTGCTGGGCTTAAGGAACCCATTGACTTGTCACACAGGAGTCACTTGTGACTAACAATTAACACCCAGGTGAATGCAAGAATGATAAAAGTTAGGACGAGTTTGGAAAAACAGATTTTTTTAATGCATTCTAGATTCTTTTCACACTGGCTCTACTAAGCATAACAGTATTAACAATTTCACAAGATAAAGGGCTTTTTTTTGCCAGCAAATGCTGAATCAATGAAAATGAAAAAAAAAAAAAATTGTGAGAAGTTTTGTCAATGTATCTAAACTGTTTGAATTTGTTCATCATGCTATTTTGTAAGTCACAAACAGCTGATGGAAAGTATTTTGCTTGAGTCAGAAGGAAGTAGTCAGGTACAGCTGGAAAAAGGTGAAGTGTGGGTTTGCCATGTCAGTCTCTCCCTATTTAAGCTATCTTTGCCTGTTTATATAGTATTTGAGCTAACAACTACCCCATCTGGTTTTTGACTCTGACATGTTGTTTGCATTTACACAACTGCATCTTAATTTTAATGTCAGATCTTACTGGCAAGTGCTTATGTGTATAAAATAACTCTAGCCCCTTCAAGAGGTGACTTGAAAGATATTGGAGATACGGCCAGGATAAATGTACCTGGAATTAAGTTTTCTAGCCTCTAGACTGTGACAAATGTTGCCGCCTTCTCAATTTTTGCTGCTGCTGGAAACCTTGAGATTGTCTTAAATCATGTTCTTTTTTGCTACACTTCAAAGGCTGTGTGTTTGTCTCTTGTCATGAGATGTTTAATATAAAGAATGCTCTGCCCTCTTGTGCTGCCTCCTGACTCTCCTGGATGGAGATCAGAGAACTTCAAGTTTGGATATCCCCCTTGTCCCTCTGTAAAGAGTGTAAAATCCCAGTCTCACTCTGAGACTGCAGTCTGGAGTGAGACAGGCAGTCAACAAGGTGCATCAAATGCTGAGGATTCACGTGGTACCTTGCAGCTGGCTTAGAGGGGCAGGATCTGCAATGTAGCCAGGAGACAGCTCTCTGCTGTTCTGTGTAGCGTCACCTTGTATGATGATGGTGTTCAACTATCAAATGACACAATTCAATGAGACTTAAATACATCAATGGTCTGGTTTTCCCATTTATTCCATGATTCCTTTTGTGTTGTGTAAAGCCAGATTAATAATTTTTTTTATTTAAAAAAATGTGTGTAGGTTCTTAGTATGTAATGTTTGGATTACCCAATCAAAATGCTCTACTGATAGCAGTTCATATACTCTGCTTCTCCATCTGCAGCCAAGTGGGACAGAGGTGGTTGTACCAAGAGCTCCTCGAGAGCAACATAAACTGTTTAATATATTTCCTTTGGTAACAGTACAGTCATAAATCACAATTTCTGAAGACAAAGTTAAGTAGTATGATTCTGTGTTTGATCAACTTTGGCAGATATGGCTATGTACTGTAAGGGACGTATAAACTCTATTTGCATGAAACATGGCTGTAAATACTGGGGAATTCATGTTGGGAAACATTTTTGGGTGACAAAGAGAACTCCCTATACAATTTAAATTTCAATTTTGAAGTTATTTTTTTGGCTCTTGGTTGAAGCATTGTAAAACAAAGCAACAGCTGATTTGGAGGAAAGCATTGTGAATGATGTTTCTGGTGGCAAAATGCAATTTCATTGCGGGAGTGAGATACTTAAAAAATGAATGAAGGCTGCGAACAGTACTAGCTTAGCACTCCCTCTTTGTTCATATATAACCTAAAAGAGTATTGTGGTTTGTATTGCAAAGACATCAAGTCAAAAGATCAATGTTTTGGAATCTGAGCTGTATTTGAGGGTTTAGAGGTAGATGATATAGATGACATTCAAAAAACTTCGTGGGTTTTTGAAATAGATGGCTTTATTTATTTATTTATTTATTTTTAGGATTAAATTTTGGTCTCTTTAAATACAATGTTTTAAATCTGCCTTAAATGTTAGAAATGAGTGAAAAATGTTGGCTTTGCTTTTAAAATTCTTTGTGTAATAGCAAACTGCTATGTTCTGTTAATTCATCCCGATGTAATTTTTGTTATGAACCCTTTGCATTATAACAAAATTGGTCAATAGCTAACATGGAAGACTACTGTGCTGCTATTGTATATCAGGGACAAGGAATAAGAAATGTAATCTGATGTAGCTACTGTTACAAAGTAATACTTTAAGCAGGGAGAGTTTAGTTGGCACTGTAGATCAGAAAATCTGGGAGGTGTTTCATATGGTAACTTTCAGGGCAGAGTTTAAAGCAAAAGGGCAACACGTTTCAGTAATGATTGCAGAACCAAAGAAAGTGCACTTTGCAGTATGTTAAGAGCTTATTCTACTAAACTGAAGTTGGTCTTTTTGAGATAGTATCATGGGTTCAGTCTGTTCGAGAAATCTATTTTCTCCTTGGTGGTGTCACACTACTGACTTCCTACAAGGCCTGTATCTCTAATATACTTAAATGATCAAATTTTGAGCAATGGAGACTTCGCAATTCTAAAAAAGGTGAAGTGAGATACTTCTGAAAGCGTGAGACAGAGCTCAGCCGTATCCCCATTTCTCTGGCATGGTGCCTATTCTTTGCCTTATCAATCCAAATGCAGAATTAAAACATTGGGTGTCTAGAGAGGGAGTGATAGGAATTGATGAATGACATAATGTCGCTGTTTATCTGTGTGATCAGATAAGAGGTGCCTCTAGACAGATGTTCTGTCTTCAACAGTGGATGGATGTTAAGGTTGGAGGTGGGGTGTGGAATGTAAGAAAGTACAGAGTGTCTGTTCTCCAGTCTCCTCTCTGGGAGTTGATGGTTTGGTGACTCCCTAGCTGCGAGCTGCAGACTGAGTGTCATGATTGGTGTCATCCCTGATGAGTCCTATGGACTCATCTCTCAAACCCATTTATACTTTTTTGACCTTTGTGATGTCCAGTTGCAACAGATTTACTATCTATTGTTTGACTGGGGAGGGGTGAAGGGAAAAGTGGGATTTATCTGAATTTATAATTAATTCTGAGCAGGATAAAAAGTGGGGAAGATTAATAGCAGGTAGAAGGACTTGTAAGGAGGAACAGACATTCTTTGAGGAAACAAGAGGCAAATTTAGTGTCCAGTAGACAGGCAATTTTGTTTCTCTGAGAAAATCTGTGACAAACAGCTATTATATAAAAGCACTTGCTTGGGTGTGACAAAGGTGAGCCAAGGGAATTTTCTACAGTGTTTCGAAGGTTCTGTTTAATTGGTAGAAGGAGGAATGTTGCCTGGAAGTGATGAGGAGAAAGGAGTTGGTGACAGGGACTGGCCGACTCAGCTAGTTCAATAACACTTGCCAAGGCTTCCAAGGTAAAAGCAGTGTGCAAATATGAGTAAACAAGTGTACAGCCTTTCTTCTTCATGTAGGTTTTCTTGAGCTTTATGTGTCTGGGTGACACATAAATACATTTGTGGGTTTTTTTTGAAAAGCTGGATGAGTAAGTGTCGGCAGCAAGATAAAAGCTGTCACTCAAGGGATTACCTGGAGGCTGCAGTTTCCTCTGGGATTATGCAAGGTGCTTCTATGCATAGTGGTAAAGGCAGGAGCCTTTACCTCCTGGAAGCAGACACCAAAGGTTTTTAGAGCAAACAAAGACTTAAAAAACTGAAACAATTGTGGTGCAGGTGAACACTTTCTGTGAGTTTGAGACTATCCTGTACAAATGAAAAAATTTAAAGAGAAGAGTCAAAATGTTGTAGAATGCAGGCAGCATTATCTGAATTTGTCTGAAATTCCCACAGGATTCAAGCAAACTTAAAATGAGTGTAAAACCTACCTGAGTTTTTGAGATTCCCCAGCTAACTCTTGTTTACTTGTGTTCTGATGACTTGAATAATTTTTTTCCCCCTACTTCTTGGACCAGTCAAATCCAGAAAACTAAGGATGCCTTCAAGTCTGCTGTTTCAACATGGCTTGGGAGGGAGGAAGAGGAGAAACAAAGATACTTTCTGTTTTTTAAAAATGAGTCAAGAATTGCCTTTAGACTGTCATCCTCTAGCACTGTTTTGAGGAAATTGAAAGACATGCTTATGTGAAACTTTAACCTAGGCAGTTTTAATATATTTTGCAGAGCAATGGCATTTGTTTGCATCTTACACTTTAGGTGTACTGGGGTTGCATCCCAGCTGTATGGTTGTGCAAAATAGTGTGATGTAAAAGTAGAAGAATGCAACACAAACTAGGTTCTCCTTAACCTGCATCACTCAAGTCTTGGTTTCCAATAATATGCCCATGCAAGTAGATAAGCCAGACTTTTTTAACAAAAACAAAACCCACAACACAATGCATCCCCACCCCCCACCAAAACCATAGTATACCTACAAGAAGAGATATAAGCCGAAAAACCCTCGTCATATGGATGAGATTTGCTAGTAATTAAAAAGCCAACCAATTTGAGTTAAGAGGTGGATTAATTAGATAAAACACCAGGAAATCTAATTTACTCAACAATTTATTTTTAATCCAAGTCAAGAAGATTTTATCATGGCTTCTATGAAGCTTGTAGGAACCCAGGTAGATTTAATTATACTCCCATGTAATGACCCCCATCTCTTAAGTTTATGCGTGTTATAATTTATTTATAAATAGATGTACACTTAGGATCTAAAGAGTATCAAGACCATTTGACAGGCAGTTTTGATACATTAATACTAAAACTGCAGAAGGAGACAGGTTTAGGTCTTATCCCTTAAATACAGCTGGTGACTTAAAGTAGTGAATTTTCTTAATTCCCTCCCATATATCAAAAATGTATTTTTTCTGTTCATGGCATTAGAACTGTCCTTTTACCTCTGGATAATTAATTTTTTATGGAAGGTGGACTGGCAGCAAGTGCATCTTTCCTGTGTAGTTGAACATGCTTTGAAAGCTAACATGTCCTAAACACGTTTCTTAACAGACACCTTAGTCAGGAAATGCACATATCCAAAATAAAAATTGCATAGACTGAAATTGGGTACTAGTGCAGATAGTACCCTGCAGATAAACACATTTGTGTGGGATTAGATGAAGCTATGCGATAACTAGGAGCTTTCTAGTATAGGTGCACAGGCACAGTTCTATTGAGTGTCCCCATATGACTTTAAATGTTTTTAACTGCCCTGTGTAAACAGTCTAATCTAGTATTGATTCAGCTTTATCTTATTTTATGAAAGTACATGAAGATTAAGCATCTTCCCATAGACCCCACGGTAGGGCACATGCCCAAGGTTACACATCAGGTCCAAAAGTTCTGATGTCTGCCAGCCTGGGAGTCCATGTAGTTATTTCATGTTTTAACTGATTTACTTAAAGAGTGGAAAACTTAACTTGGATACACTTTTCCAATATGCATCTGTGTAAAATAGAATTAACTTGTTTTTGATTGAAGAATGTATAAGAGACTGGAAATATAGAACCTTATAACTCTCTTCAAAAAAACTAGTTCTGTTGCAGGGACTAAAGAACAGAAACCGATGGCTTTTTCATTGTTGTCTGTGCACTGAAACTTTAAAAGTAGGGAATCGAGCAGATCTATGTGCAGTTAGGACTAGGGGAATTTTCTGGAGAAGAAAATGTTCTGAAGAATGCACTTCTGAGGAGACAAGTCACTTAAACTTGGGTTGTATTTTTTCAGACATAAATGCAGTATTCTAAAAGTGGCAGAAAAAACTTCAGAAATATTGATTGTTAAAACTTGGAAATAACTGTTTGCAATTAAGCTATTCTTAAACATCTAGTCTGCAAAAATGCTTCATAGTAAAACTAGAGATTGACCTAAAAAGGGAATTTAGATTTGTCTTCCTTTAACACACCTTGCTATTCTATTTTTTACATGAGCTGAATGAACTTTTAATGTATATTTTGGTTCTGCTTACCAACCCAATATATAAATTATTCATGCAGATCTGCATCTCCAGATAATTATAAGGAACATCCTGAGTAACATCAGAGGTGTCTGTGCTAGCATAGAGAAGTGACTCACGCAGAAAGAAAAACTTCTCACGGTTCTGCTTATGGAGTTAACTATATCTCAGAAAGGACTTTCATAACCTAAGAAGTTGTCATAACTGCACTTTGTTCAAAAAGGGAATTTCTGTTCTTTCAGTTTTTATTGACACTGCAGATATGATCTGAAAATGCTTAGGTACAGCAGCTAGATTCAAGGCAAGATGCGTCTGGGGCGATGTTCTCAAAGTATGTTCCATATCCATGGACGTAAGCAATATGACTCAAAAGTTTTCAGTCCCCACACATTAAGCTGAAGTTTATGCTTAAAAAAAAAAAAAATGCACTCCCCCAAATAAATCCAAAGCTAATTAAAAAAACCCATACCCAAAACAAACAAGCATCCCATACCAAAATAAAAACCAAACCCTCTTGTTCTTATGTCTTACAACCCTTCTAATAAACTAAGGGTTTCATCCTGAGAAAACGACCTTTTTAAAAGGAGGAGGAAGTTCTTAGTAGTTTGTTTTTGTTGTGTGTTTTTTTTTTTTTTCCCCCCTGAGGATTTTCCAATTCCTGTCAACATTGGTGTCATCTTTCCTGTGAAAGTTTGTAGCTTGGTGCTACTTTATCTGTGAATAATGGTTGGCCAGACAGCATGTCCCAACTGTCTGGTACTTTCCTACCACTTCATAACTCAATAATAGCAGAGAAGCCAAGCTGGCTGCTGGGGAGCGCAGGCTGCGCTCTGGGGTTAGATGCAAATGCTAGACTGGGCAATGTGCCGCAGTTGTGAGATGTGTGCTGTCAACAGGCGATAGTGCTGTAGATGTAATACTTTGCATAGTTCTGTACTGAATGGTACCGCAGACTTGACAACAACTTAAGCTGAAAAGAGAAAACTACTTGAATAGTGTTGCAGTAGATTTAGATGGATCTATCTTGTAATTTTTTTCACTATCAGTTAAACTTAAGTACAGTTGGTATGTACTAGTGTCACACTTTGTTACTTTTCAGTAAGTTTTTTTAGGTCCTCCTGGAGTGGTCAATTCACTGGTCTGTGTAGATACTAAACTTGCTAACTTACTCTTTAAAAGCTTGATTGGTTTTAGATATAATTCAAAGTATAGTAGACTGTGATCTGTGAATAGCAGAATGTAGCTCTTGACAGTTGTGTGAAAAGAGCTAAAAGCCACACTTCAGTGTTTTGTGGAAGCAAGGGATGGCAGAGAAGAAAAAAAAAAGGATTCAAATTAGAGTTTTATTGTTTTGATCTGTAAATTAAATTCATGGTGCAATACAGCTAAAGGTGTCCTATGGACTTTTTTCCTAAAGGTCTGATGGAGTGATGCTACTTTAGAGGAAGCTAAATTGACTACAAAGGTAATTGCCCTTCTTGAGACACTTATCTTAGATGCGCTTATTTGTAGGCACCTTTAAATGCATTATGCCTAAATAACTGTCTGACCACTGCATTAGTCTTCACAATGCAGTCTAATTGTATACTAAGGCTTTAATATCTCTACTAAGGCTTCACATCTCTACTAAACTGATTAGTGGTGTGACTGAGACATGACTAGCCCAAATGACAAAGTAATAATAGATAACAATAAAGCATGGCTGATAGGCAAATCAGGTCTGCAAAGTCAGTGTCACAGAAAACGTTAGGATTGAAACCTTCTGTGTTCTACAAGCGATGAGAGTTACTGCTTGCTTAAATGCACCTTGGAGCATCAATGTAACCTTTATTCAGCTTTCAAACTAATATCTGTAAAGGGATACTCATTTCTGTATAACTCAGGTATTAATCTACATTTATGCTGCTGTTTGGCAATTACAATTTGGCAAATTGTAATTTCAGAATCTTTCACTCAGTTATTTGTAAGAATCCCCTTTGACCTCCAACTGTATGATGTGAAAGTTCAGTAAATGCAGACATATTTGAAGACCCAAGTGTTTCTCTAGCTGATTTCCAGCCTTCACTTGCTGGATCTGTGGCATGTGGGCAGGTCATGCTTTCTAAATTACAAGGTGTATTTTATGTAATGGAGAAGCTGTAGGCAGCAGTACTGTTGCTGTCTTGCCATTCCACCAGTACAAATCTTCTCACCTTGAGTGCTATTCTGTGCTTGAAGGGCCAAAGGGGAGGAAGTGGTAGCTGGCTGATAAGATATCAATTGCTTATGCAGTCTGTTTTATTTAGTAAGACTAACAGCCAAGGGAACTTGGAATAAAGGCACTCAAAAATAACACTTTGTTCCTGTAAGACCATTTGTGAAAAATATCACTGCATGTAGGTATAATTATGATGGGCACAGTATGTGTAACGCTATGTTCTACTTCAAGATCTAAGATTAGTGATTCAAAAGTGCAAAGCATACACAGACTGAAGGGAAAAATAGGAACAAATTTTTTTTAGAAAATATTAAATTCAAAGACCTTAGGAATTCTAAGAAAAACTTAGAATTGGAACTCCCTAAAGAGAAGTTCATTGCACAATGAAAATGCAATTCCTTAGTCAAGATGGATGAGATGGCATTAACTGGAAGATCTTCCTCATTCAATGGTGAAGTGAAACAAGCAATTTAAATCAACAGACTGGTGAGAGACGTAGGAAATAAAAGGTAATAAATGTAAACAAAAGATTAAAAAGCAGTTTGAAAAATATCAAAGGGAAAACAGAAGAAGGGGAGAGTCCTTGAGTGGTGGGTGGTGAAAACAATGAGTTTTATGTTACTAGGAAAAGAACAGTTGTAAGCAGATTTTTTAGAATTTGTATAACTTTTAATAAGGATGCATAAAAGCTAAAAGCTCTTGGGAAATGTAAGTTCTATAAGTAGAAGAATTTAATTAAAGTCCATCTACATGGCTTTGTAGAAAAGAACCCTAGGCATACCTAGAGCTTTCTCCTGAGATTAAAAGTTTGGATATAATTGCATTAATTTAACTCTTCTAAACTCTTTGAAGACACTTTATTTAGAAGTCCACAGTGTTTTGATTCTTTTTCTTAAGCATATAGATTAGGAATGGGCAAACTGACTAATCTCAAAGGTAGATGTCAGTAGGATACCATTTACTTGGTCTAGGGTTCTGCGAGGCATGCTCTTAGACCCGATGATCAATGTTTTATTCAGTGATTGCAAAGTGAAGGAAAAAAAAAAAAGCTTTCTAGTGTTTGGGTACGACGTGAGTTAGGGGAATGCTAAGTAAAGCAGGATTTTGGTCCATTCCAGTGCAGTCTAAGTTTGTACATGAGCTGTGACAGATGCTGAATGAAATGCATACCCCTGGAGGAAAAAAATCCAGTAGGGACTCTTGGGAGGGGAATATACTGGACAGTCAAGAGAAGTGTGGTACCCCAGGGCGACAGGAACAAATGGGACTCCTGGCAATAATGAACAAGGCTTTGAGGAAACTAATGGTAAACACCTCTTTGTTGCAGATAGTCCTGGAGACTTAAAATAGGGGCTGCAAAATTAGAGGGCATGGGAAAGATCTATAAAAATGCTTTGGAGGTTTCGGGATGTGTCTTAAGTGAAAAACATATGCGTTCAATCCACTTCGTGTATGAACATGAAGACTGAAAAGTCACTTGATTAGAAAGCTTTCCTGGGGATAAAATTCTGGGTGTTAAAGAGCCCTGGAAATTATTGCAGAGATACCCAGTAAGTGTTTGTAAGTGAGTTTAGGAAGGGAGCTGAAACCTGAGTCATGAGAATTCACATTAGAAAGAAAGGAAAACACATTTGTATCAATGAATGAGGCACCATAGAAGAAAAAGCCTAGGGCACCAATATATTTTGTTACTTGTATTGCTGAAACAGGACTAAGTAGCCTTCTGGAAGAGATGTTTTAACAAACTTGCTGGGTGAAGAAAAACCCTGTCTTTACTGTTCTCTTAAAATTTTTGCCTTTATCTGAAGGAGTAAATAGCAATCAGTTATTGATCTAATAAAAACTCTTAGCCAGGGTTAGGCAACTTTACTGGTATGGTATGTCTACTGTACCTCCTAGTCTGCTGTGTTATACTTGTCCAATTTAAACCAGACTTTTCCTCTTTCAGTAGGCTAGCTCCTCTATAGCATTCAGAGAATAATTTTCATGCCCTCTTAGCCTCTGACCAGGTGTTAGCTTGCTCCTCTTGATTGAAATCCTGCCTAGGTTGACCTTAATGCTTCTCCCCCTCTCTGTGGAGTTACCTGCTGTCTCTACATTTGAAGCTCTGTAACTTTCCTGGTCAATAGTTCCATTCCTGTCTGCAGACTTTTAATTGCATTTTTGATCCCTTAGCCTTCCCTGCTGGGTGTTTGGGCTCTGTAGCTGAGATCTTTGCTGACTTGCCCTCTTGCTCTTCCAACTCATCAATTTGCTCCAGTTCACTGGCCTCTGTAGATGGCTTCATTGAGTGTCTGCAGCAGAGTCCTTTGTCGTGACATCCAGACATACTTCTCCCTCCTACCAGCAATGAAGTTTTTGGGCTAGAAGGTATTTTATAATGCTGCTTTCCAACCCCCTCCCCCCCGATAGCCCTCTGATCTGTCTCCTGGCATTTCTCTGGCCTGCTATTTCTGGTCTGTAAATGCTGTGCGAGTCAATCTTTTTGTGGATCAGATTAAAATTACTATTACAATGCCTCTTGGTCATATCAACCCTTTCAGTATGTACATATATGCGCACCCATTCCAGATTCATCTTTGTGCCACAAAGACCACTGAGATTTCTCTTGCCCTTTATCAACAGAGCTTATATTTTAGGCCACTCTCTTCCGTAAACATTTTAGGCACTAAACTGAATGCTTTATCCATAACTACCAATTCTTCAGATTCATTTGACTGCAGCCTTGTCTTACCTGGTGCTGTTTGTGAATGTGTTGTGTGGCTCCTCAAGTAAGTCTCCTGAAGTCTCCATTCATAAGCTGATGTGTGACACACTGGAGTAATGGATTGCTCTGTCTAGTTTCTTTCTATGCGTGTTATAAGGCAGTCTTGAGCACGGGAAAGTGGCCAAAATTGGAAACTCAAGGACCAAGTTTCTTCCTAACTCTGTTTTGCTACTAAAATTACTAAATTTCCTTTGCTCATTCTGATTTCAATTTACTCCAGTATGGTATAGTTTGGATGGAAAAATGAACTAATAATCAGCAAGTTTACCAATCACTGCAGCACATCAATTATTTGCAATTCCAGTGCTGCCATGTTCAACATTTTGGACAGAACCTACTATGGAAAGAAGGTTCCCTGTTTCACCATGTATATTGCAGCCTCTCCTGTTTTCACTAATGCAGTAGTTGGTCACTGTGTGTTTGTGTGTGGTTCTCTTTGTTTGGTCCTGTCTGTGATGCCTTGGCAGCATTTTCAACAGTAGCAGTTGGCCTGAATCCAGGAGCTCTGAATTAAGCAGTTCTGGCTTAATGTCTTCAGATGTGCTTGAGCCCCAGAGATTTTTTTCTTTAGTTAGTTGAAATCTAGATGACTTTCTGATAGCTTGCAATTATTTTAAATAAATGTTTTCTGGTTTGGGAAAAGAGTAATTGACTTAACTGCACTTGGAACTCCTGCCAGCCTCCAGCAGAACCTTGCTAGGAGGGAAAGTGCACTTCTATTTACAACATGCAAAACATTGTTGTTTGTTTTCTTTTTTTTTTTCTTACCTGAGTTTATAGGGGGACCTTTAGTCTTACTCTCATATCTAAGAATGCTTCTCTGTCTTTACTGGTCCACTAACAAATACTGTGAATGCTGGAAACTATGTTAAAATAAATGAACAGCTACCAGTACGTTTGTACTTATTATGGTGATTCTTTGTTTACTAATTGGCAAAGTTTCTTCAAAACAGTATTTGTGATGCGTATTTCTGTGGCCATATTAAGAGACAGTATATGCTCGGGAGCCTATCTGCTGAAATCGGGTAATAACAGCCTGATATCAGCTTTTCTAGAGCTTGGCAAAGCAACTAGATCACAGCTACTGCAACGACATCAACATAACATGCCCTACAGAGAACCTGAGGTGACTATTTTGCAGTGGCTTTTACTGTAGCCTTTTTCTTAGAGCAGCCAACCCAGGACAAAAGTGAACACAAGCAGGAGAAGAGGACAGAGCAAACAGCAGCCTGATCACCAAGCCATATTATATGTCCTGGGGGAAATTTGCTGCCTACTGGAAGAGAAAGGATGATGCTGTCACTGAGGGTTTTCCTTGACTACTACTGCCTTGCACTGATCACACATCAAATGAAGAGCTACTGAGGAGACAGTTTCTGTTCTTTGCTTCTGTGCAGAGATTGATGTAAACAAAGTTGCCTCTAAAGTCATAGGGAACATCGGCACTAATATTTCTGCATAATGAATAGACTCCAAGAATAAGAATCATATTTTTCTTCTACCTACATATTTAATTATGTACGTTAAAAGAAATGCAAAAGTTAATTTCCCTCAGAATTGGGGATACTTATTTCTGCATGTCTACCTGTGAAAAGATTTTATCCATGCATTTGTATCCAATATTTAATGTTAGGGTTTTACAGAAATAGGTGCTATAAATATTTTCAGGTGATCTCATTTTGTTTGTAAAGTATGTAGGATAAAAGCTGTGTGGAGGAACATGAGCAAGAGCATTTGCCAGGCCGCTGAGCTCATTTTCTATTGGTTTGGTTCCTTTCATTTGACATGAAAGTGATGTAATGTAGAAGAGAATCAGGACCATCTAGGGAAACCTAATACGTTCTTCATGTTATCCGGTGGGACAAAGGATTAATTTACTTTGAGCAGAGAGAATGCTTTAAAGTTCTATGAAATCCTACACTAAGAATTTAAAGCATTTTTGTTCATCTATCCTATTTCTGTTTATGAGCTGATTTTGGCTTCATGTGCTTGTAATTGAAATTTGATGTTGTTCATATTTTAATATCGTTGATATGCAAAATGGCACACACTGACTGTTTGATTTGCAAACGGCTGCTTTAAAATGGATGATCTTGAATATTAATGAAGCTGGCTTTCAAACAAATTGCCATTTTCTTTCCCTTCTCCTGTCCCCTTTTTTGATGTAGGTGCAAAGGGTTTGACAGTATGGAAATTATGAAAATAAGCAAATTCATTTAATCAAGTGCACCATTAATTATTCATTAACTATTTGAAAGGTAACATCTTAGCTCTGTGTGTGTGTGTATATGTGTGTGTGTATATATATAATGTCATTTACCACCTACTCTAGTGTTCTCTGTCGTGATTTCAGCAGGTATTTGTTGCTCCATTTTTATCATAACTTAGTCAAAAGACTGTGGTTCCCTTAATCAGATCCTTTTGAACTGCTAGGACCATTATTGCTCCTGTTCCAACTACATGGGCATTTTGAGTGATGTATTATGTGCAGTGCATCCTTTTTGTCAAAGCATCATACAACATAGCTTTACAGCTCCGTTAAAGTTGCCTTCATCCTGAAGGTGAACAGTCAGTTCATCCTGTGCATGCTGTTCCATAGAGCAGATTTGTTTCACTCTGCACTGATTTCTGTTCTCAGAAATCTATATTCCAAGTCCTGATGAAGAGATTAGAAATTTTATTGCAATGAACTTGTTCATCAAGGCTAAGTTCTGTCATGAAATGAAGTAAAAAGAAAAATTGAACTAGACCTTGTTTAAAAGCAATTTATAAAATAGTCCTAAGGTTATCCTGTCATTAGTAACAATAAGGAATAAAGATTTAAAAAGGCGGAACAGCAAACTACTTTCAAATCCCAGATGGATTTCAGGTAGATATTCCTAGGCAGAACCTATGTTGCTCTGACTATAAACCGAGGTCAAATATCTAATTCTAGGGTGTCATTCAGAGGAGCTTTGTGAACTGATTGATTTTTACTTGGGAGACTAGAAGCATTATGTACTTGTAAGTGTATATAAGACCTATGGAAGTAGGTTTTCTGATTCTCATTGGATTCTTAACACCGTTATTTTGATCTTGTCTCAAGCAAATAAAAAGCTTTTTACAAACAAGTTTGGAGTGCCATGTATTTAGAGGCACTTGAAAATCAATAGTGTCTATATAAGCGATGTGGAAAAATATTAGTAAATGTCTAATTAGTTACACAATGGAGACCACATACACTGCACTAATCAGAAGGAAGCCATTTTTAGCAAAAGTCGTGCAGCTTCAAAGAGAACAACAGATGCCTAAAGATGAGATTGATAATAAAATCAGAAGAATCCCTGTATATGTAATTTATTCGGTTTACTATGCTCTTTATCCAATTTGCCATATGCTATGGGATATAAATTTTGTGTATATGTTCTTTTTTCTCTCATATGCTGTTCATTACACAAAAATACTAAGAACTTCATTAGGAGATTGCTAAGGATCTGGTGAGAACTAGGATCAGTGGAAACAAGGACATCAAAAGAGGAACCTCTCTGAAATTATGACATGGGCCACTGAACTTGAGTTTGTCAATTTATGATGGTGGTATGTTGTGTGGACCATGCTGGGCTAATAACCTGCTGATAAACTGCGCTGTCTAGACCTTGATAGCAGCAAAGGGAAAAGGAGGCTGGGATCTGACACTACCTTTTTCTTTTCCTGGTGAAAGCTCCAGGGGGACGGGAGAGAGAAAGGATGAAATACTGACTTCCACTGTTTTTGCTTGGGCTTGACTTTTAGTAGGGCTTGTGTGTGTGTGAAGGTCTACGCAGGTCCTGTAGAGAACTAGCTCTATAGGTGGCTGTGGTGGGGAGTGCATCCTCTAAGCTCTAGAGCGAAGTTTGTGGCCATTAATGTACATTCTTGTCAGGGGGAGTTTGGAACTGTAAGTAGCAGATGTTTTTTGGCTGTATTTTCTTTTTAGCTGAAGTTAACCTGGGCTTGCTAGAGCTCTGCAGATCTGTGCTACAGTCCAGAAGATGTGCCTCACTTCAGTACCAGGGACATGTCTCCTCTGCAAATAAATGAAATATTTCTATATTATGTTTATAATTCTCCAAATGCTAACTGGTTGGAGACAGCAGAGTCAATCTGTGTTTTATTTCCTGAAGGGACCTGCCTGTCTTGTGTTGGTGGTGTGTGTTTGTTTTTTTGTTTTCTTTTTGGAATATGGGAAAATCATGGCAGGAAGCTAGAAGCTAATAATGAAACATGTTTATTCTCAGGGAACAACAGAATACTTACTTAAAGGCAGACAATTGAAGGATGTGTTCAGAATACATAAGTTAGCAAATGTTAAGGAATAAGGCTTGAAATATGAAGAAACACAGCCTGCAGTTGAATTAAATATCCAATTAAGCTATCTGCTTGGCTGCAAAATATCTTCTTGACAGACAATTAGTTCTGGGCAAGTCAAACATTTCAGCTATGAATTCATATAGGGCAATTAAAGAAACTAATCTATATTTGATGTGAGGAAGTGGTAAATTGGAAAGCTTAAGAATGAACATGGAAGTTTAGACTGCAGTCTTGCTGCTGCATGGGGAAGCAAGTGGTGATTTTTCTAGATGACCCTGTAGTACATTTCTTCTTTCTGTATAATGCCTCCAGTTGGATATATTACTGATTTCTGATTAATACTGGAAATGCTGAATGCCAATTCAATTTTAATTGCCAGACACAAAAGAAGAGTGCACAAGATTGTAGATAATACGTGGAATAGAATTAGAAATTGGTTTGCTAAAACTGAATCATAATCTCTCTTCTTGACTCAAAACTTTTGCCTTGCTGCTGGATCCCAGGAAATGGGTTCTCTCTCTGACCCTAGGATTTCTTCTTCCTCTCAGATGCACAGCTCAGTTAGTTGACTGGCCATTGATGACTGTCAGTACACAGCATTGCTGAAATTACCAGCATCTTCCTCCCTACAAAGCGAGCATGGAGCTTTTCAGCAGTGTATCATAGAATCATAAAATAGTTTGGGTTGGAGGGGACCTTAAAGATCATCTAGTTCCAACTCCCCTGCCATGGCCAGGGACACTTCCCACTAGACCAGGTTACTCAAAGCCCCATCCAACTTGAGCTTGAACATCTTCAGGGATGGGGCATCCGCAACTTCTCTGGGCAGCCTGTTCCAGTGTCCCCCCCATGCTCACAGAATTTCTTCCTAATATCTAATCTAAATCTCCCCTCTCTCAGTTTAAAACTGCTACCCCTTGTCCTATCGCTCCGCTCCCTGGTAACGAGTCCCTCCCCATCTTTCCTGTAGGCCCTCTTTAAGTACTGGAAGGCTGCTATAAGGTCTCCCCGGAGCCTTCTCTTCTCCAGGCTGAACAACCCCTA
>VYZM01007338.1:147031-160099 GCA_013398915.1 Dromas ardeola
GGTTCCTTACATGGTCTTGAACCTGGTCTTCTCCTACAGTGGGTGGTTCTTCGTTCTCCCAGTCCCTGCCTTTGCCTTCTGTGACTTGGGCGGTGTGGTTAGAGCCCTTGCTGGTGAAGGCTGAGGCAAAAAAGTCATTCAGTACCTCAGTCTTCTCCATATCCCAGGTAACCAGGTCTCCTGTTTCCTTCCGGAGAGAGCCCACATTTTCCTTAGTCTTCCTTTTATCACTGAGGTACCTGTAGAAGCTTTTCTTGTTGCCCTTGATGTCCCGGGCCAGATTTAACTCTATCAGGGCAACTCAGATTTTGCTTTCCCAAGATCAACAAGTTGCGGCTTCTGCCCAAGCAAGAGAAGAAGGAATAGAGGGGGATGGTGCTGAGGGGAGGCATCCCAGAACTAACTTTGAAGCTCCAACTCTTCTGGAGGAAGCAGGAGCAAGGAACAATTGGCAGAATGAGAAATGACAGCATCTGTTTCTGTAAGACTTATCTCAATAACTTGAAACTTATCAAATGTTCAGCCTCAATGCATGTGCCACTACATGCCTCATTTGCATGCCGACAATGTGTTACAGAATATCCTTTCTAATTTTCTCTTGAAAAAGCCTTGTTTGTTATTAATTTATATGAGGTAAAATTGCTCAGGATACTGTTAGTGATGTAGAGCTGAAATCTATTGGTGCTTTCAAATCTTTTTTTCTCCTCCATATGTGTCCTCTTTTACTTAAGAAATTGCTGTTGACCCTCTTTTCCTCATCTCTCAAACTTCTAGTGAATAAAAATTTTGGATGTATAAGAAATTCAGGGCATGACCTCCTTGTGTAAGCTGTAAAATACATGGTACTGTATTTTTCCTAGTACATAAATAACAGGGCTTTTTTTTTCTTTTTTCAGCTTCTGTCCCTATGGGCTTTACTTTAACCTGCCTAAGGATCTTTTCTGTTCCTTATCCCTGCAATGCCAGAGACACTGAGAAAAGCTTGGAAAAGGCTATGAAAAAAAAAAAGTACTTTACTGTAGCTAATACTGTCTCATTGTTCCCTCGTGTTCCTGGTAGCAAACCTTCTTCTGTCTTCCCCCAGCACCCAAGAATATGCCCTGATCTTAAAAATGGACTTTAGCCATTTTAGGTGTGGAGAATTGCATCTGTGCTGATAACTTGTTGATATGCCAAGTTTTAGTTTAATGCAAGATAGAATTATGGAATTATATGAAGGTCTTGAAAAGCAGGGTTTATAATGGAAGTAGCAACTGACCATTAACTATAGTGGTGCTATTGAGTCACCACAATAATAAATTGTTTTGACTTTATGAAATGGTGACATAAAGAAGGCACATTTTGTTTTAGAGCATAATTATCCCATTATTCTACTTTCTGAGTTTTGTTTTATTACTTTCTCCTAAAATAAACTTTATTACAACCATAAGCATATTAAGCCATAAAGAAGTCTGTCCCAAGGGCAAGTGTTTGCAGTTTTAATGTATTCTTTGTATGTATGAGACAAGCTGTAAATTATGTAACATGTGCAAAGACCATAAACTCCCAACTAGTGATTGAAAATGCTAATGTATCATCGTAATCAGAGTTCAAAAGTTTGTACAGGTTTCCACATTAAACTATTGCTGAGCAAACGTATTGCTCAATACATGAAGCAGAGCTGTAAGACCTGTTTTCTGAGGAAAGTTTAGAAAAGGAAACAAACAGTGACTGTGGTTTTTTTGGTTGGATTTGTTTTTTTTAACTTACTGAATTGGTATTGGTTCTGTGGAGTTCCATCCACTGTTCTTTGTGAATTAGGCTGTTTGATATTTTATTTTGGGATGATGCTGAACTGGAGACCTGAATTTCTTTGGAACCACTTGTGGAAATCAAGTTGCTAGTGCTTATCCTCTTCGCTCAGTTGGAGTCCATAAGATGCTGTTTCTAGATCAGAAGCACTGTCTCCTGTGTTCAGGTGAAGTTTTTCTGTGGTTGTAGGCATTGGGTTTAGGAGGGACCGAACCACAAAATCTGAGCAGATACACAACATTCAGACTGATGGGCTGTCAGTGGATGAACCCTATGAGGTAAAGATGTATATTTATATTCTGTTTCACTGTGTCTTCAAAACAGCATGTTAGTCGGGGAAGCATTTTCCATTCCTGTGTACCTCAAAGCAGAAATATTAGCCTTTTTTGAGAGAAGTTATAGGCATTATCACTTATTTAGTCAACATGAATCTTCATTTGGTTTACTGCTCTTTGTGTTTTTTATTAGATACGTTTTTTTATCTGGAGGTACCAGCAAGGGTTAGAACCCTGTTGTGATTGGAGAAGTGCCACTAGAGAAGAGAACACTTATGGCTTGTCACTTCTTTTACTTATTTACTTCTGACTCATTGAAATAATCTCTCTGTGGATCAAGATGACTTTAAAACAATGGACATGGGCAATAATTTGCTTGGAAGGCATGACCTAGTTATGCCCATCCAAGTAAGGAATGCCAGATAAGAATAATAAGACTCTGCTGAGTGAGATGCTGAAGTTTGTGATTAGCGTTACCATGCAGTAGTTCCTAAATGAACTAACATCCCAGTTCTACCCTTGACGACTTACGTCTGAGAAGAAGCATACTTGTGATTAGCTCTGACTGCTATGCCTGAGTACTGCACGTTTCATTTGCTTTTGAGCATAGAATGGTATTAACTATTTCTTTCTGCACAAAACTCTACCTAGTGAAAAAGTTAGTGTTAGATGCTGTTTTGTAGCTGGCAGCCCAAAGCCTCCCAAAGGATGATAGTGGGTGGGATAGCAGAGAACTTCTTTAAAGACAGTTTAATCTTAATAGGGACCTGGACGGTGAAGTTGATACAGGTTGTGATGCAAGAAATAAAGGCATGAAGTGGAAAGCAGTGCTAATAGTTCACAATCACTTATAAAAGCATGACTGAACAAATGATGAGGGAGATTAGAAGCCTGTAAGCCATACAGGCTTACAGAAGAATGCAGATTTTTTGAAAAAGAACATACTGAGGTACTGTTGTTTGTATTGGCCCGAGGATAGCCAGCAGACTTTGACAATGGACTTGTCTGACACTTGTCATAACATAAGCTATAGGATTTCCCTGAATGATTATTTCCCTCAACTCTCACAGCTGTTCTCCTAGTCATTACATGGAAGGCTCTGACCAGAGGTGATTGCTGTCAGAGCATCTTTTGGGCAAGTGATTGCTGCAGGGCTGCCCAGATTACTATTAAACTAATAGTTTTATCTGCTGCCTACTTACAGATGAGGAACAAAGCATATCTGGAGCGGTACAGTCAGGTTACTTTTCTGCTACATCAGGTAATGAAATAAAACATTGGTGGTGCCATTGAACCACCATGGAGTTATTTTGTATTTACATATGAAAGAGTAGAGTTCATCTTAAAGTTGTTTCTCAGATTGGATCCTCTGCTATAGCAGACTAAGAGAAGATGCATAAATCAGGTAAACTACTACTGAGCTCTATTTACCTTTAGCTCCTTGAGCACAATGCTAATAGACCATTCCTAGTTTGCCCAGTCCTTTGGGTTTCCAAGTAGCTCCTGGGAATGAGAGAGATAAAGCTGTAATTTACCACAGGTCCCATGTGATATCTGTTTAATAAACACTTATTACACAGAGAAACGATTCAGCTTCTCAGTCTCTGTTACCATCTATGGCTGTTTACTACATAATTACAGCAAGTTTTGTAATGAAAAGGTTCTATCACAAAACTGTTTATAAGGGCTAGTCATCTTCTCATCGCCAGTCCGAGCGTTTTTCTTTATGATGGTGTGAGTGTGACATCAGTCTTTGTGGCTTATCCAGGTTTCCAGGCTCCCAGGTAATTCTCCCCCAAAACTCCAACTTCCATGCCATACTGGCTACATGTCTAAAAGTGGATGCTCCTTCGTCGTAAGCACCCCTCTCACATGCTGCATGCCCTAAATTGTGTCTGTAGACTTCTTTTGTCTCTGCAATGACTTTCCTATATCATGGTAAGAGAAACTGGGCAGAGCAGGTACCTAATACCTATAATACTACCAGTATGTGACCATTTGTATTTATTAGACAAAATGATGAAGCAGATAGAAAGAAAGAAATATCAGTAATATCAGCAGTCTCTGGGGTGTGATGGAACACACTTCAAAGCAACCTGTTCCTCTCTCCCTGATTTCCAAAGTTATCAATTAAGAGACAACCCACAGGCAGCTCATCTACAAAAATAACTTATGCTCATGGAAAATATTTATTCTCTATTCTGGTGATTATGAGTCCATGTTGTGATGAATTCTGTGCATCTGAAAAGGAATAGAAGTATACTGATACTAAGCGTGAGCTGTATATTTAATGCCACTATTAATAATATGCAGTAAAATCTTTGTAACCTGCAAAACGTAATTGAAGGAGAGCATTGAGATGTTATGGAATATGTGGAATATATGGAATACAGAAGGAAAAAAAACCAAACCACAACATCGTCCTTCTGTATTTTGTATAAATAGATCCTAAAGCTTATTTGCTTAACTTAATTCTTTTAAGATGGTAGGGAACCAATAGGCTAGTATGTGGACCACCTCACAAGACAAATACATTATTCACAGGGAAGTATTGACCTGTGTACTACACTTCATGTGTTCTGCCTTAAATTTGGAAAGCTATCATTTATCTTCTTCATAGTTTGACGTTTTCTAAATCTTACTGAGCACTACACTCGCTGGTTGCCTATTCTCATTGGGATTTAGCTGGGCATTTAACCTTGCCAGCATTCCTGATTCTTTTTATCAGGAAGATTGTGTTTGAAAGGGATAATCTGTAATAGGTGTCCTCTAATGATTAATGTAATGGAAAAAATAATGGAAGGTTCTAGGGAATACATTCAACATTTCAATTAGAGAACGGCTAACATTTTAATTAATTATCAGAAAGTTAGTCGATTAGGTATTACTATCCCTTTCAAAGATGTTAGGTTTCCCCTCCCTCCACTCCCTGCTTTCACAGAATGTTAATTTAAGGAAAGTGGTCTGTCTTGGGAATTAATTAAAGTGAATGCACCACTGACATCATTCTCATTTCAAAAATTTGGTAAGGGTGAGATCAGTCAATTCCTAGCTTGCAACTGCCATGTGCAGTTTGTGCGGGTGGTGCTGTCTGCTCCCATGAGAGTAGCTTTGGGAAGCAGGAAGCATGGGGTGGAGAGGCAGGAGAGAGAGGGATCATCTCATGCTGAATTCCTTGTGCTCTGCCCCTCCTTCCCCCCAAGTTATTTCAACTTGATCCTGCAGTAATCCTGGATGTTGGATGTGAATGTGAGCTGGAAAACTTCTAGGAAATGTTCTCCACAGCCTGTATCTTGTCTTTTCAGGAGAAAAAGTCTTTTAGATCCATCTGTAGGTTCGAGGGCAGGGGAGGTACAGCTACCTGCAGCACCTCAAACAGAATAATGTGTATTAATCTCATTGAATGATGAGCAGAGGGGAAGGGGTTTTCCTCTGTTGCTATCTTCCTCATTAATTTCTGCAGAAGTGGTTTACGTTGTGCATTTCTATGCCCTTAATAAAGAAACCACCCGTTGCCATCCAAGAATATGAAAAAAGAGTGATTTTAAAAAGAATGGTTTTTACTGTCTCATCTCCTGTAACACCCCACCCCCCAAAAAAACAAAAACAAAACATAAAAACCAAACAAACAACAAACCAACCTCCTAAAAAAGACAGCACTCTAGAGCAACAACCCATGCATGTATTTGTATTTCCCTTCTGTACTGTCCAGGAGAGGAGCTGGAAAAGATGACGTTTTGTCCCGTTTTTGCAAAACTCTTGAAGAAAGAGGTTTGTGTGGTTTTTTTTTTTGTGTGTGTGGTGTTTTTTTTTTTTGTTGGCTTAATTTATTTCCCTGTTCTCAAGGTTTCAGGTGGGTGGGGATTAATTCTGCAAACTCATACCTAAGTTTTCTTTGCTGTGTGATACCATAGTGCTTCTCCAAATCCTGTGGATAGAAGTGTGAAGCTTTCACACTTCAATTACAGCTAGCAGTTGTGATAAAAGACTTGTTCCTTTAGGATAGGAACACGCACCCACACCTAATGTGTTTGCTTTAATAGTTAGTAACTTCTCCTGGGGTTCATAATGGTGAGTGAGAGATAAACATGGATATTCTTTTTTCTGTTTTTCCCTGCATGCACATTTTTATCTCCCCATTTCAAACAGTTTCATCTACCCTTCATTAGGGGCTATTGTCATTTCTTACTACTGGAAAAATTAATGTAAAAAATGAAATTACTTGGATGATCTTTTTTTTAATACATGTATTTGCACATATGAAAAAGGTTTCCTGT
The DNA here is from genome assembly GCA_013398915.1 of Dromas ardeola. NCBI lineage: Eukaryota > Metazoa > Chordata > Aves > Charadriiformes > Dromadidae > Dromas > Dromas ardeola. The sequence goes on from VYZM01007338.1 coordinate 153,375, forward strand.
TAGGCCCCTCCTTTTCTTCCTTGTGTCTCGTGTTTTAGCTTGAAATAGAAACATTTGTCTGATACACACTTGAAAGCAAAACACCACTTGCTTTTTTTTCTCCATGTTGTTGCTTAAGTGGAAAAGCATGTCAGGATGATCTATTGTGGGCAATTAAATAAATCCAGCTCCAGTTTGTATTCTGTACTTTTATCAGTAGAACACTTCTCATGGCCTTATCAGGGCAATTTAAAAATATGCAAACTATTGTCAGGTTCCATGGAGAAGAACAAAAGAATTACTGAATAATTCAAAGTGAAGCTCTAGTGGTGGGTCTGTCTCCAGCTCTGTCATGTTTCATCATTGTGTATATAAATGACTGACTAGCTGCCTCTGTCCTAGTCTTAGATGTTGACCTTCCTGTACTAACAAAGAGGTTCCTTACTCATTTGACAGTAACCTTTTCAATACAATCGCTTCTATGCCATACAATATTAATGGAGTGACAATGAATAATAAATGCTTTCCAAGACAGTCTGCTTGTTTCAATTAGGTCATTGGATTTCCCAGGAGTGGCTCCCATATATTGTCAGGTGTGATGTAGATGCTTATGCTGGCAAGTACAGCCTGATGTTTTAAGAAGAAAAGGTAATTGGCTTTGCTTGAACACCTTTAAGCACAGGATACCGTGTGACAGATAATAAAGGCTTCATAAACTGATACTTGCCATGTAGATGTACATATGTATAGTGTCATATGTGAAATAAGAGCAGAGATTTCAGACCAAATACGTGTGAAATCTCTAGCTGAACACCAGTATTAGCATTTGTGCAAAGTAGTTTGGAGAAGGTAGGTGAGAGGTTGCACATAACTAAGCATCTAAGTTTTAATTGAAATCATGAGGGACTCTGTGTCAAATACTGTCCAGCACTTCAAACTTCACACTGACGTGGCTCCACATCAAAAATAAGTAATAACCATATCTGGAAGTACGGCTGCCTTTCAATTTTCTGTCCATAGAGAAGAATCACTTGTAATGTTTTCATCAACAGACATAATACAGAACGGTGAAAATCTGTACATCTGGGTTATTTTGCTTTTAATTTTATCTCTTAATTATTTATGTATTGCTATTAAGCTCTAAATTCTCTAACTGGTTATAAAATTTGACAAACCATATTAGGTATAAATTTAAAATGAAGTAATTCTGTCTTTTGCTGACAGTTAAAGCAGTGTATCACTAACAAAACCTGCTGCAGGTTTCCTGTAGGCATTTCTCACAGGGTAATAAGCAACCCTGTTTCTCCTCCTGTGCAGCAGGACAAAAGCCCTGCTTTTATAGCTTGGTGAGGGTTTTATGCTTGGTAATAACCTGAATTTGCTTCCATTGAGGAACTAAGTTTGGAAAAAAAAAAAAAATCATATTTTCTGCTATATCTCACCTAAATACGTCAGCTTGCTGACTCCCCTGCAGGCTGCCCTGTAGGGGGAGAGAATCTGTTTGCAAATATACTAATCACAGTATTTTAGTGGATCTAAAATTATTATTTTTTTTTCTCCTGAAAGTTTCTTGCAAAGACAGTATTTGTATTTCTTATGGCTCTTTGTGGGGATAAAAAAAAGAGTCACATTACCCTCCCTCCCTTCTCCCACATGGCTGGTAAGCCAAAGGATGCTTTAGTGTTCTCCATTGGTTGTTTTCCTGACGTCATTCCATGAGGTTGTCTGCTCACAGAGATATTTCAGTATGGGTTTCCTTTGGGCTTGTAGGAAGGAGGCAGGGCAGCCACTGAGTGCACAGATTGTGCAATGGCAGTAATATTCATGGATGAGGTTTACCCTGGTCTGATGCTCTATGGGGAAAAGCATAGCAATCATTGACAGCTGACTGGACAGGGACCTCATTTCATCCATTACCCAAAGATATTCCAAAACATACCTCCATTGCTGGGAAGAGGTAAGGAGCTGGCAGTGCTTCTCTCTGCGCCCTGTCTCTGCAGGGGCCTCAGCCTACGCTTTCTGAAATGCCTCCCTCCTCATGGAAACTTCACTGAATGGTCTTTAGGAGGAATGGAAACTGGTGGAGGTGATGGTGTGGGAGGAGCTCCCACACGGGGCAGCCATGACTGAGAGAGAGCCACCTGGCTTTCCGCTTCCCCATACCCCAGATCTGTGCAGTCTTCTGTGTAGGGAGGGGGAATGACCTGGATCAGAGTCTTGCAAACCTTTGCTTGCTGTTTCCCAAGAGGCTGGTAGTTAGACAGTATGTTTCAAGAATCTATTGTACACTCCTTGAATTTCTGTGAACCTTAAAAATATGAGTGCACTGAACTGTTTTGCACTTCTTTACAGCATCTCTCCTCTGTCCATTTCATCCTGAATGCTACTTCTGCATGATAACTTAATTGCTTAATGTCATCTTCAATGTTTAGCTCTTGAGCTTGAAAACCTGAGCAAGTGTTTTAACTGAATTTGTGAGTGTAGATGGATTGTGCAAGCATGAATTTTCCCATGGAGAGGGAGGCTGCCAGATCTTGTTCCCTTAGCTGTTGTCTGTACTGGAGTTTGCTGATCCAGAAGAGATTTTTTTTATTGTATGTGTGGCAGGACAGGATCAGGAGATCACGTATCACCACATCTTTGATAATATTGTGTTATCATTATCATGTAGCTGTTATATAAGGGTATGATATCATATATTATCATACCGCTGTGGGTATCATTCTGTCATCCACTAAGGCAAAGCAAATCAAACAGCCATAGAAACGCCCTGAACACATTGAAGTCATGTAGGCATCCCCTGTGCTTAAGGGTCTTGCTTTTAGGAAAACATGAATGACTATATTCATCCTTAATCTGTGACCTGTGTATGCTTTAGTGGAACAGCTCCAGGCTGAGCACAAAAGTAATTCTGAAGGATCCAAGGGCCCACAGGTATAACGGAGGACAGGTTTTGGCATGTGATTTCCAGTTCAGTGATACCAGGAATGAGGTGATTGACATAACAGCTTATTGCTCTCTGGGAAAATGTCCCTAATTAAATTTATAGGGGAAGGTTTTCAGAAATAAATTTAAAATATAAGCATAGGATAGTTTGAACTTTGTTTTGCCTTTCTGTCTCCTCTCCTCCTTCTCCTCTTCCCATGTGTTTTCTTATGATTATTCTGCTTTTCTTTCTCAAATCTCTACCAAATTCACTTTAGTCTATTAAGTTTGTAAACATTATCTCAAAGTCGTGATGTGGCTTTATGGAGTGATGGTGGGGAACTGCTAGGGATGTTTATAAGGATGCTTTGAACCAACCAACCTGGTATTGCTGTAATGAGAAAAAAAAAAAATGGAGTGGCTTTAATTGCGTTACACATAGTAATTTAGCAGTGAAATTATTTTGAGTAAAAATCTACTCCCAAAGTGCCAGTGAGCCAAAAAACAGGTAATGAAGAAAGAAGATTAAAAATGATCATTGCTGGGTATATCTTTCACCTCCTGCATGAATAAAGCAAAGTTATGAAATGTAGATATACAAGCAGGTGAAGGCAGTTCCATAGCATCTTTAGGTACACATCAAGCAGTCTCTGTCATAAATTTTACAGCACCTTTTACCACTCTGGGTATTTAACTTGCAGATGAATTACTTTTTGCTTGCATCAAATGCATCATATGTGGATAATATTTATGCAAATCACAAGCTATTCTCCATGAGTTTATAGTATGGTTTGATATTTGAAATAATGTCTTTGTACTGGTTTGATTTTCTGCCTTTGACTTGACACTGTTCTTCTAGGGGGAGAGGGTGTTGGATGGATTTTGATAAACAATGCTGAAATGACAGATTTAGGCTTTAAATGAAATTGTGTTCCATAAACTGTGAAACAAAGAGTCATAACTTACCCTTAGCTACATACATTTCAGGGAAAATTATCTTTCATGCTTTGATCTACACTGTATCATTTCACTGAGTGGCCTCATGTGCAGTATCAATCAAATCCACTGAAGATGGGCGAGAATCTCATTTAAAATCAGAGAATACAAATCATAGATTCATCTGCCTGGTGGGAAGGAAAATGTTCCATGAGTCTCAGTGTCTCCAATTACAACTGAATTATTTTTGTGAAACTCCTGCAATCTTGGTTCTCATGTATTTATCCATCTGGATTGACTTCATATGAGAGACCTGAACCAGGGCTGCCTAAGAGAGCCCTATAGGAGCTGGGCACCCAGCTCTGTTCCTGAACTCCTCCCACCCCGGCTTGTACTTCTCATAAGCATCCAAGCCTGTGGAAACCAGAATGGCAAAGTTTCAGTTTCCAGAAGGGCAGTTATTTTAAACAACCCTTGCCACAGGATGGTTGTCTTGTCAGGTACCCATACTACCTCGCTATGGTCCCCAAGGTGTCATGGAGAGTTCATAGCCAGGAATCTATGTGGCAAATCCATTTATTACCAGCCCTGACCAAGGGCTGGGTCCAATGATAGGCTGGGAAGGGGCGAAGGCAGAGGAAGGAGGGATGCTGCACCTCCCTGTTCACTGCCAAATGCTTCCAGGTACTGCTGGCAGGGAGTCCACCCCAAGCCCTGCAGTCGTGGTGAAGGACTATCCTCGCAGACTGGCCGGAGGATTCCCTGAGAAAATTGTTTCAGGCTGCCACTTCCAAAATTGCACTGCATCTGCTGCACTCAAAGCAGAGGAAAAGAAAGCAGGAGGAGGAAATTTGTTCTGAGAACATTTTTTAGAGCTGGAGTGAGAGTGATTGTGTGTCAGATGGGGAATCTTTATGCAGGGCAATGCTTCTCTCTAAATACAGTTCTGTTTTCCAGTCATAGCTTATTGTCTCCTGCTTGATATTTGTAGCTATATCAGTGTGTTGCCAGGGAAATAAGGCTTCTGATGTGATAAATTCTGTGTTAGAACTTCAGTCCCAAGATAAATGAGATCAGAGATTAGAGAGAGGAAAACAATTTTTAAAATGCCAGCAGTGGTGCTAATGAGCAGAAGTAGGAGGGGAGTTAACTGCTGCAGCTGAACTCTGTGAAGCGGGAGGCCTTGCAGAGTTGTGAGAGTCCACAAACCTTTTCCCCTTTTATTTCTCAGCTGGAAAAAAGTGTTTTAATTATTGTTCAGAATAGAGAACTTCTTTGGAAGAGCTGTGCTAGCTGCATTAGTGAGAAGAAACAAAAAAACTATACGTCATTCCTCTTCACCCAAGCACTGGTTTCCTAGTCTGACTTGCAAAAAGACTTCAGTTTGCTGGTCAAGAAAAGGTGGTGATTGCGGTACGATCTATCTAGCGTGCATTGAGCACTTACGTACTATTGTAAACTGATAATGATGAAAGTATATTTTAATATATAAAAAAATCACTTCTTATCTAGGGTTTAGATGTCCATGTCCTTGCACCTACTTTTGGATGCAAGACAAATTGCAAAAGAAAGTTATTTAGCCTACTAAACCTCTCTGTGTATGGCTCCTCTGCCGATAATTACCTGCTGAGATGATCACACAGTATGTTTTACAGGCATGTAGCTCTAGATACTAAAACATTTAATCTGTATCTCGTAGAGTCCTTTCCAGCATTCTCTACTCTCCCTTTATCTCGTGTCAAATTTCCTGCCCATTCCTAATGGTGCAAGAGGAAAGGTTTAGGAAAATATGTAGAGAAATGTGATTATGAAGTTATCCATACTTTGCATCTGTCTGTGTTTTAAATTTTAAAATTTTTATAATTTACTGCTGTTTTCTATAGAACATGTGTTGCATGACTGTAAAACACCAAGTTGGTGACACAATGCTAGTCTGGGGTTTTGTAGGCAAGGGAGTGGTCTTTCTGTGACTGTAGGAAAGCTGCTATATTTTTTTCTGTTCTCTTCAGTACCGTTGCTTTTTTTCATCAGCTTGGCATAAGCAGGCTTATGCAAGAAACAAGCAGAGGAATGGTGTCACTTTGTAAGATGCCTTTCCCCAGTCTGCTTCTAGTCTCAGTCCTGTCCCTCATCTGCATGCTCCAGACACCTGCGAGAGACCAAAAGGGACAGTCTGCTCCAGGCTACTTTGATTCTAGCTGCATAGGAGGTAATAGAAAATCTGATTTGCGCCACAACAGGCACCCATTCTTCATTCCTGAACTTCCCCTTAGGAAATGCACATTCTTATTTCTCTCAGATTTGTAGTTGCTCTTCCTGCCCGTGTTTCTGTCTTGATGTCTTACCTAGCTCCTATTCTGACTGCTGCAGTGCTTGGGAGTTGGTAAGGCAAAGACAAGCCAACAAATCATCTTTTGGATTCTCTTCTCTCAAAGCTGTGCTGCCTGGTCTCTGCTTACTGCCTGCCATTAACTTTAAATAATAGTACTCCTTATTAATATCACTACAGGTGACCCTAAAACTACCAAGAAGCAGATCTTTTCAAGTGCTGTTTGCTTTGCTTGCGATTTTCTAACTGCTTAGCTTGGCTCAGCTCTTTTGACCTGCCTGGAAGGGGGAATGTCTTTGGCTTCATGGAGACTCTGTGAGAGTGACAGATGCCCTGCAGGATAAACTGGACTCTTGAAGAGTGTGGTGCCCCTCTGATCTTGCTCCCAGCCTGTGGTGGAGCTGATTTAGGGGAAACTGGCAAGGCTGCCATTTGATGTTTTTTGCAGTGCTCTGTTTCAAACTGATATTTATTTTAGGAGAAGGTTTGGAGAGGTTTTGATATTCTCCCTTTGTCTCCTGTCCTTGATTTTGGACTCTTGGGAAGTTCCCCCCTA
>VYZM01007338.1:168545-243464 GCA_013398915.1 Dromas ardeola
CTAAAATCCTCTCCCGCATATCCCAAGGTGATTTGCAACTGGGTCATCACAGAGCAAATGTTTGATTAACTGATGGAAATACTGTGCTGCCTTAGTTCTGTCCTGTGTTTTTTGACAGCACTATATTTATGGGGTACATATACTGCATGGTGGTTGTGAATAGATGACACAGTGTCACACTTGGTTTTGTATGTGAAGTACAATGTTTAGTTAAAATTATATCTTTAACCCTTGTCTGTCTCTGCTTATAACCATGAATTCCAATTATCTTACAAACACTGCTCTTTGTTCAGCTTATTCTGCCAGATGTAGAGATGTGCAAAAATACTACCCTTTCAGGAAATGGAGCCAAAGTTGCCTTTTTCTTGCAAACAAAACAATACTTTCCACTTCTCAATATCATGCTTTCTTAATTAGAGAAGAGGCATTGCTGAAGGTCAAGGCCTGTGACACTTGAGTTCACTCAGGCTGAATGTTACCCAAAGGAGTCACCGGCTTCTGCTGTCACAAAGAGATGCTTTGGCAGCGGAGCCAGAGCTCTGGCTTTCTGTGTGCATGAGGAAAGAATCATTTCACGTTTCTGTGAGATTACTGCCTGAGCCTTGAAATCCTCATTCTCGGGTGCTGAATTTTCAGGCTTTAAAGGGTTGTGGGGTTATTTTTGTTTTGTATTTTACAATCAAGTGTTTTTTTAACTTACTATTTTGTGTCTGTTCTGTACCAAGAATGGCCATTAGTTGATGAGAAAGTATATACATACTGAGTTTTGTGTGATATTGTATTTGCAGTGTTTTCATGGAAGATGTTACCTCTCACACCAAACTTGGATTTGGGGGAAAAAGATGTGTTTCCAACATAGTTAGATGTAGAAATGGAAGGCAGCAGTGTAAAGGTAATGGTGTGAAGACCCTGTAAATGGAAACCTCTAATATGACTGCTTGTTGAAACTTCTCTGAAAGGAGGGGAAGTTTCACCTTCACCCATAGAGTTAATCTAAAAGAAACACAGAGAACCATAGCCAAGGTCTGTGCAGAATGGATGAGAGCTTTATCTTGTATAAATTGATGAAACTCAAATAAAGGCAACCCTGTCTCTAGCTGACATAAATGGATGTTACTCCATTTTTCTCTCTTCAGGGTAAGACTGTTATGTTCTTAAACAACTCCATAGTAGTCCAGTGATAATTTCAATATTATAGTTTGACAGAAGTGTTTTTTGTACCTGCATAATGTAATTTTATATATTTATTAGGTCTTTGTTCTGTCTGGCTAAATCTGTGCCTTCTATCTGTCCAGACGAAAAATAAAAACCAGTATGTCTCAGAAATTTTCTTTGAAACATTTATTTGGAAAGTTTTCAGGAATTGATATTAAGTTTGTAAAGGCTACGGTATATCCAATAAATGGTCTCTTACTCTATAGCTAACACATCTTCCAGATACTCTTAGGTTAATACAACTGTTTGGAAAAATTTTCAGTGGTTGCAGTGCAGGTATGCTGTATGTTTTGACTGAGATTTTGTAATGGTTCTCACTTCTGCTCAATTGACAACGTGTATCTTCTTGCAGGGCAAGTTTGTGCCATATTATCAGTAGCTCTTGAATTTTGATTAAGTCTTTGTTTTCCTTACATTTTGTCAAGCCTAAGTTACATCCTTACATCCTAAGTACAGCCTTACATCCTAAGTTACGGGTAGGAGTTCTCCAGTAGTGTTGTGTGATACCTAGGCTAGCCTTTACAAGTTGATAGGATCAGAAGAGGGAGATCATCAGCCTTAGGTGGCATACCAGGTCTTCTGTTCCCAAGAAACATTTCGTGATGTCAGTGTGGGAAGCAACCCAGTGCCATTTGCTTGTATGAAAGTAAGATAACAATGTAAATTAATTTCTGTTTCTGTAGTAAGTAGACTGCCATCTAGCCTATTAAATGATCCACAGGGACTCTAGATAATAGACAAGAGACTGCATAAATACCACTTGGGTAGCATGCATCCTTGGTGTGACTGCTGAGCTTTATTAGTGTTTCAGCTGGAGAGTCTGACTGCTGTTCTTTCCTACGTTTACTCCCTGGCTCTCCAATTGCATTGCTCAAAATAAGAGTTATCGTATTGTACAGAGTTGTTACAGAACATCTATTGTTAACCCAGCATCAGCTTTGGTTAAAAAATATTTGCTTATAGGACAATAATATCCTTTTGAAAGAGAGAAGTTTGATTTAGGTGGAAAGCTTGCTTTCAGTGAACTCATTGCCTGTGCTGAAGTTGATAAACCACTTCAATTTAATTTTTTCCTTTTGCCTCCTCAACTTTGTAATTTAAAATTTTCCCAGACTTCTTTGCATAGTAGGATTTTCTATTGGAGAGAAGTTTCTATTGCACGCTTCTCTTGCAAATAATTTTTTCCAGTAATCTCTAAATCATTTGGCATATTTCTATTCTGCTATCAAAATGCAAGGGCTTAATATAGATCTATCAATCTTGCTTGTCTATAGTTATATATATACATACACACATATATATATGCAGGCCAACTCATTTCTGTCATATAGCTTTCATCTTGAAAATTGGTTCTGTATTTCTGCACCTACTGTTGCATTTCTGTTGAAAACCCGGCAACTATTTAAACCCTCTTACTGTGGCTAAAATAGCAGTTAAAGCTTGTTGGGGTAAGGTGTGTACTTTATAAATATGAAATGTATCTACATAAAGAATAAAGCGAACTTCTGAAAATGTTATTTTCTGGAGAAAAGGTATAACTGCATGTTCCTTATGTGAAGTTCGTAAGGAGTCTGTCGCTATGGCAAAACTTGCAATTGAAGTTTTCAAGCACTATCAGAGTAACTTCACCTCTACTATTCTGGCATTATTGAAGAGGTGTAAACATCCCCTTGATATCTGCTGTTCCATTATATTTACAAGATCGTGGACTAATACACAAAATTCCTATTTAAACACATAGACTTATTATTTTTTTTCCAAAATGTCTTTCAATCTTTCTAGTAAGTAGTCATAAAAGGTGTACTTTTCATTGTCTTATGTCAGTGAGAAAATTCCTGCAGCTTTAATTTTAATAAAAATGTATAAAACAGAACAATATCAACAATATCAGTAAATTTAGCATCCCAGCACCCATTTCAAGTAAAGATGCTAGGTATGAAAGGAATAATCTTCATATAAATATATTTGTATTTTAAATCTCCTTGGAAGATAACCTTTGAGAAAAAAGTTGTTTGTGCAGTGATTGAGAAGCAGCCTGACTTTATCACAATGACTCTTGACAAAATTACTTTTTGCACAACGCAGTGAACAAAAACCTAATTTAATTTGTTTTATGATGCATAAAGATGAGCTGGAAGGGTTTGTTTATTTCCTTTCCTGGTTCTTGACCATAGATATATTTGGAGCAGTTGATCTTCCTTAGTCTTGCTGGACTTGTCCTTTGAACATGGAAAAGCTTTTTAATGTCATCTTTCTCTGATTTTACTTCAAGGAGAGGAGTGTGTGTGTATCTTCATTTTACTGTATAAGCCTTTTTTTCCGATCAGTTTTCATTCTTTGGCAGAAGCTGGTGCTGTTGAAACAAATAAGCAAATCAGAATTATAATGTAGTGTCTGAAACTTTCTCATTTCACTGTTTACACAAAAGTAGAAAACAATTATGCATGTCTATTGGTGTCCTAAATCCTCCATTTGCATTTTCTTAGTAAGATGTGATAATCAGCATTTTTCAGGTTAAAAATGTTCTCTTTTAAATGTTGGTGGTTTCCCATGCCTTATCATCATAAGCAAATAAAATATCTTAAATCAGTTTTCCAGTTTTCAAATCACAGTTTTTATTTTCTTTTTTGTCATATCGTTAGATATAATAGGACAAATTGGTCCAATCCTGGAGCAATTCTGGGTGCAGGTGCCTTCATGCTTCAGTCATTACCTACATCATCATTAGTCAAACTTTAAAAATGTTATTCCATTGCTGCTCATTAATCTGGCATCAAGCTGGAGATGTTATAATTAAGGTGGTGGCAGGATTTCCATTACTGACTATTTTCTTCAGCAGAAGGAACTGTTTGTGCCTGCCAGCGGAGGAAATAAATTATGATGCTGGTTGCCTGGTGTAGCCATCAATTCACAGTCCTCTCTCTCGCTGACCTCCAGTCACAGTCTCCTGAGATCATCCTTGACAGGCAGCACACAGGTAGGGAATGATGATTAATTATTATATGTACTATAAGGAATGTAAATGATATTGGGGATGGGGCACATAGGGCCAGTGAATTGCTAATACCCTGCCCAGACTCCTCTTTGTGTCCGTGGATTTTGGCTTTGTTCTGTTAAGGACTGGCTGAGGTGTAGGGGCATTGCATCCTGTGTGTGGGACAAGTTGTTTTTTAAGTACTTTTTTCAGTCAGTTAAAAAAAAAATCATCAATTCGATGAAACAGACTTGCAGTATTCAAAGGAAATTAACTGGGTTCAAATTTTAAAAGCTGCAAAAGAAATGAAGCTAATCCTTGTAAAACAAGCATGGTGTCCACCATCAATATTGCAAGATATAATTACATATTAGTTTAACGAATAATCTCAATTGGTATTACTTGCTTGTACTGAGTTAGCCCGACAAGGGAGTCAAGTTGTGTTCATGAATGACTTTTTGTCCTTTTACATAAATCAAGAAATTACATTTTGGTGTTTAAAGCATCTTTCTCTTGCCTCTTCTTTATTTTGTGTTTTCACTTGCTGAGTGTCTCAGTCCTTTGCAAGTCCCAGAGCACGTATAGCTTATCTTATTTTTGGACACTGTTGGTCTAACAGATTAACACCAAAGAGAGGACATTTGCATTTGGCATGATGTGAATGCTTTTAGGAGGATCATGCAGTGGTCAAAGCCGTGTGCCAAAAGGATCCTGCCTCTTGGTGCCGTGAGCTTCCAGAAGGTCTGACAACCTGCATGGTGCATTCACACACAATTAGGAAATAGGGTTTGGGGTATAGCTTTGTAGCATTTATTCACATTCAAAAAAAGGATTTGTCATGTAAAATCCATATAGAAGTTGATAGTTCTCACTTCTAACTTTCATTGATATCCCCTAGTTAGCCAGAACAAAGAGATAGATGTGGTTTATGTTTATTATCCAGACTATTCTTGCTCTGTCATAATCCATACGTTGAGACTGCGCCACACCAGTTTATGGTATTTTTCATTTGAGTAACAAGTTTATACTGACGCTTTCTTGTAGATTTCTCTCTTGCTAAGGCCTGCTCTCCCTATTTGCATTCTGGTTTCCTACTTTGGTGCAAATATAACAGTTCCCTGGAAGGCCATATCAGAGCCCATATCCCAGCCTTACCTGTAATGCCCTTATGATGTTATCTATGTTCTACCTCTTGCTTTTAACCCTAGTATTTGCAATTAATTCTTCATTTTTCTTTATATTTTCTTCGTATGTCCACTTTTCCCCTTTTTTTTCTATTACTGTCCAGTCTTGTGAATCTTGTTGATTACATAAAATGCCTCATAGTCCCTTTGGTACCATCTTTCATGCTTAACCATTTGCTTGTCAGTCTTCTTATCACTGTCTCAGTATGCCTTACTAGATGTTTTGCCTTTCAGTGTCATTTTACTCCTCTATGCTCTTCTTCGTGTTTAAAGAAAAATTTAAATTTTAAGTCTGTCTATTTCATAAAACAGACTTTAAATTAATTATTTTCTTATTTTTCTTAAAGTAAGGTGACAGGTGTGGCAGCACTTGTGCATTGCATCCTAAATGAGTAAGATCTCCTTCTTCAGGAGGTTCTTTTGTTCAATGTAGGTTCAACTTACCATCACATTGCAGTGTTCTTGAGCTTCAGGCATGAGAGTAAAAGAGGAAAGAAAGCCCTGTTCCGCTTTGAGTGCTGAATTTGGCTTGTGCTGTAGTGAGGAGCGGAGGGCTTGCTTTAAATATTTAAGAGATCTCCTTCCACTGTTATTTCTTCTTTCAAGACTTTTGTATATTCTTCATTGCAATATGAAGAGGCAATCTCTGCCTCTTCCCCAAAAATCTTGATTTTTATATCGCAGATCTGTTCCCCCCCATAGCTTCTGTCCCACTGAATGTCACTTTAGAGGCATGGTTTTCAAAGTGCAATATGTCATCTCCAGTATCAGGGAGTGCACTTGTTTGCTCTGTTCGCCCTCTAGCAGCTGCCATTGGCTCTACATGTTCTGCAGCACTTCTGCATTTCCACTTCCCCCTGAGCTTTTCCACATCATCTTCTTTTGGGGGTTGTAATGAGAGGTTTGATCTGCCAGACTGCTTCCCTGAATTTAGAGAACTGTCTGCTTCAGATTCTAGAAACCCTCTATGACCACAATCACTCACATGATGAGAAAGTAACTAATTCTGACTCTGTAAACATTTCCAAATGCTTATGTTTTCTGGCAAGTTGCTGTCCTACAAACTAGTGCATAAGTTGACAAGTCATTTTTAATGAATCCTTTGCTGTGCAGATGGTTTGGGAACATATATGCCAGTTGTACCAATTCCTGAAGACTGATGGGTGGTATTTACAGTCTCACAATTTACACTTGTGTGTGGTAATTGGATTTTTCTTAATTAGGGAAAGTGGGCAGACAGTTTTGTCACTTAGCAAGGTCCTTACCAATTAAAAGGATCAATAACTTTCTTCATAGAGCCTCTAGACCGAATATACATAGAACAGATACCTGAACTGGAATAGATGAGTAGGGTAATTGTTTATCCGAGTTGTTTGCAGTAGATGAATGTTATGTGCTAACTCAGAGTCTCGTTTCAGCTGGATGCAAGCCAACAAATACCTTTTTGCAGTCTAGCAGCCTTTTTTTTATGCTATTTACTTTATGGAGAAATTAACTGCTGTTTAGAGAGCAAGCCCAGGACCCTCAAACACTGACATCTTACCTATAACCTATTTAATCTTTTAAATTTTTAAATAAATTTTGTTTGTTATTATTTTGTAAATGATATTAAAGAGGGCATAATCTTTGTACTGTCTCTACTGCACCACCACCATCTCACCTTGTAAGACACGATGCAGATGGCCCTAGGGTACAGGTGATTGCAGGCTGTGAATTCTTGTTGTGCTGCTCTTCAGAGGGCCAGAGTCCAAATGATGCTCAAAACCTTGCCTGCTCAACACTGATTCACTTAAATATGAATTCCCAAGGCTGTGCTGTGCTTTCCATTTAAGGCACAGAAAATACCCACCTTAGCCTGTGAGACTGTTGTACCTAGTATTGTCTTTACCTAAACATAATTTTTGATTTTTATCTTGCCCGAATTACTTAAATGCTTGAATCACTTTTTTTTTTTTTTTAATAAAAGAGGAGTGTAAGAGACTGATATTTAAACACAAGCTACCCATTGTTTTTATTAACAGCTTGCCATTAAGTGACTTTCATCCTGGAAGATCAGAAAGCACTTTATAGACAATGTGCAGTGATGAATTATATGTTGCTGAAATGAAGCTACCTCCATAAGAAAATATAAAAGTGCATCAGAAAGGCTGGGGTAGCCTTGTATTTAAGAAAAAAAAAAAAAAAAAGAAAAGTCATTTCTCTGCTGTGAGGCTTAGAGGGAAATCTTGAACTTCAGGCAGCGTGATAACTAAAAGTGGACTTCTGGGTGATTATTTCCTTGTGCATTATGTATATTTGAGCATATCCAGGTGCTGCATGGGAAAGCCCTCACCCTAGATTTGTAAAGTTGTGGTGTAAAAATGAAAAACTTGCAAACATTCCCATATTGCTCCCTGCTCCTGCTTCCCTCCATCCCCAGAACAGAGAAGCACTGGAGAAGAGTAACTTCAGGCTAATATTAGGATAGCAGCCAAGCGCTTTGAGAGTAAATGACCTTAATTTTTGCAGGTGAACCTGGAGAGATGGATCTTGATGAATGGTTTCTAATGACTGATACTGAGAAGTGACAGACAGATTGGGGACTCTGCGGAAATGATGGAGACCCCCAGTGAATATGAGCTGTTGAGGATGTTAGCATCATTTGAAAATTCATCTGATTTTAATTAGAGAAGCCTAGGGGGATTAAAATAGCAAATGAAGCTATTGGCATTCTCTAAGCAAATAGTTTTATTTGCCCTCAGTTTGTATTATTCAGCAACTGACTTTATTATTTGGATCACATTTCTTTTGGACATTTTTACTGCGTGTCAATTCAGAAAAAGGCATCTTCTTTCTCTTAAAGTACATAAAAAAGGAGAGAGTTTCCTCTCCTGTCTCATTAGCTTCCCCCACACAATGGGATGTTTCAGAGCTTTCATTGCCTGGTTCTTCTGGAGTGAGAGAACACTTTGTCCTGTCATAGTGTATTGGGCTATTTTTTCGGACAGACATAGAAAAGCAACAGATCTTCAAAGTCTGTATTGCGTTCTGTCTCTCTTGCCTTCAGAGCAGCTTTTTTAAGCAAGTACAGACCTGGGCTCTTGTTACTTAGCTTAAAAAGCAAAATTCCAGGCTAATATGCTACAATTAGATTTTAACCTATTAGAGCTTATGGACCTTATGTAAAGACTCTTGAGTTTTATAAGAAGTCAGTCAGTGAAAAATATTTTCAAGGAAAGAGGGGCTTTGCACCCTGTCCTTTGGATGGTCTCTGCTGAGAACAATTACTCACATGGCTGAAATTGGCTCCCCAGTGGAGCTGTTTCTCTGCTATGCAGGTGGTAAAATATTCAGTATTTTTTCACCAGATGTGTGCAGAGAAGTTCATTAATTGGTTAGTTCTTCACCCGTTCTTGCCAGCACCCTCTGGCTAACAGACACAGTTTTTGGCAGATGGATACAATAACGTCATTATCTGGAAATAACTGATGTGCCACTTGATCTTGCTGTAGACATATTTATTCATATACAAGCTTGATTTCTGTGGCCAGATTCTCAGCCTGCTGGATGGTGTTTTAAGCTCCTTTCACCTCATGTATATGGAGCCTTTGGGTACCTGCTTCACATCACCAGCCAAACATTAGATATGGCAAGAATCCCAGCCCGGTTCTGCTGCTGGAAGGAACCTGTGTTTCTGGAGGTGAGGTATAAGTGGAAAGCCAGGATGCAGCAACCTTGACTCTTGCTAGAGTCCTGAGCATCTGCGACCGTTTCAAGGACAGTTTTGCGGGCTAGACCAAACAGCCCATGCTCCACAAGTCACTCTAGTGAGCGAAACCACTGTGGCAAACAGCTGCTATTCCAGCCTGCTGTGTGAGTGAGCGCTACCGTAAGAGCATCTGCTCTTTGATGCTTTAAAAAACTTGTGGTGTATTCAAAGTGTGATCTTAAATGAGCTTCTTCGACAAAAGGAGAGTCCTTTGAATCTTCATCCTTGTTTTGAGGTTGCTAGAGGTAAAAGCCAATGTAAATTGGGGGTCTGAGAAATTTTTAAGGAATATTAGTCAATATTGCAGAATTTTACAGCTGGAGCTCAGCAGTGGGATACACAGAAGGACAAATAGAAAAACAGATAAGAAGATGTATGATGCTTGAACTTAGTTAAGTTGGTAAGAGAAAAACTGAGGTATTGGAGTTAAAATCCATATTGATGGACGGACCACTTGGTGGGTAAGAAATTGGTTGGATGGTGACGCTCAGAGTTGTGGTCAACAGCTTGATGTCCAAGCGGAGCCTGGTAATGAGTGGCATTCCTCAGGGGATGGTATTGGGACCAGCACTGTTTAACATCTTTGTTGGTGACATGGGCAGTGGGATTGAGTGCACCCTCAGCAAGTTTGCTGATGACAGCAAGCTGTGTGGAGTGGTCAACACACTGGAGGGAAGGGATGCCATCCAGAGGGACCTGGACAGGCTTGAGAGATGGGACTTGTGCGAACCTCATGAAGTTCAACAAGGCCAAATGCAAAGTCTTCCACATGGGTCAGGGCAATCCCAAGCACAAATACAGGCTGGGTGGAGAATGGATTGAGAGCAGTCCTGAGGAGAAGGACTTGGCTGATGGCTGGTTGATAAGAAGCTCAACATGAGCTGGCAATGTGCACTCGCAGCCCAGAAAGCCAACCACATCCTGGGACGCATCAAAAGAAGTGTCGCCAGCAGGTTAGGGGAGGTGATTCTGCCCCTCTGCTCTGGTGAGACTCAATCTGGAGTGCTGCATCCACCTCTGGGGCCCCAAACAGAACAACAACATATTGGAGCAAGTCCAGAGGAGGTGCCACAAAAATGATCAGGGGGCTGACTTCTATGAAGCACTTCTCCTGTGAAGCACTTCTCCTATGGAGAAAGGCTGAGAGAGTTGGGTTCAGCCTGGAGAAGAGGAAGCTCGGGGGAGACCTTAGAGCAGCCTTCCAGTACTTAAAGGGAGGGACTCTTTATTAGGGAGTGTAGCGATAGGATGAGGGGGTAAAGGCTTTGAACTGAAAGAGGGGAAATTTAGATTAGATATTCAGAATAAATTCTTTACTGTGAGGGTGATAGGACACTGGCATAGGCTGCCCAGAGAAACTGTGGATGCCCCATCCCTGGAGGTGTCCAAGGCCAGGTTGGATGGGGCTTTGAGTAACCTGGTCTAGTGGAAGGTGTCCCTGGCCATGGCAGGGGAGTTGGAACTAGATGGTCTTTAAGGTCCCTTCCAACTCTAACCATTCTGTGATTCTATGAAAATACAGTCTGGAAATGGTTAAGGTTATGATCGTAACCATGTTAGTCTGGAGAACGTAAGCAGGGGAATCAAGAAATATTTATGCACTTGTGGATACTCATTAAAAGGATGGAGCACTGATCACAGGATTTCAATTACGTCAAGTTTGACTGGAATAAGAATTGTTTAATGCCTGAAAAAAGATACATGTGGTACTGTAAGATTGTTTTCTCTTATAATTTATATAAGTAGGTAAAAAAAAAAATATCTCAAAGGATATTTTGGATGTAGTCCCAGGAAATGAAGCAGGACCTGTGTGATAAATAAGATAGATGCTGGTGAGCTTTTATAAGGTTGAGTGATCATAATGCTATTGAATTTGAAATATTCATGAGGCCACAATATGTACAAAGAGTAGTGGCACAAAAATATTAAACTTTGAAAAAGTCAATATTCGAAGAAGTGCGTAATGAATTGAAGAAAATTGATGGGGATGCAACTATTGTCCCCAAAAACGTGTTGTGGGAAAATGGAGGAAATGTTTTAAAAACAGATAAGAAAGATGCAATCTACATTTTTTCCAATAAAATGCAAATGTCAAACATGTCATCAATCATCTCAAGGCAACAATTTAGCAGTGGAATAGGAGACTGCAAAGGGATTAAAAAGAAGAATCAGCCTTGGTAAATTATATAAAAAAGAAAATAGCATAGAAGCAAAAATAATACATGGAGGATACAAAGTGAGACTTGCAATACCATAGAAAATAGCAAGGCAATTACGTTATGAAAATGAAACTTTCTTCTGCTTAAAAATAATAATGGGAATTAGACAGAACTAAGCGAAGTTCAGTTCAAAAAAAAAAGCCCATCTGTTCCTGCCACTTCATGGTTTTCTAATCCTTCTTTTTTTTAATCTCTACATAGAATCGTAGAATGGTTTGGGTTGGAAGGGACCTTAAAGATCATCTAGTTCCAACCCCCCGGCCATGGGCAGGGACACCTCCCACTAGACCAGGCTGCTCAAAGCCTCATCCAGCCTGGCCTTGAACACCTCCAGGGATGGGGCAATACCTCAGTTCTTGTTTTTCAGAGTGATAGTTTGTGTGGTTTTGTTCACTTACATTTCTGACTAGGACAGTCTGTAATGAAGATTCTAATTGTGACTTTCGCATTTATTATCTCTGTGCAAATTACTAGTTAATTCCTAGTATTCTCCCATTTCTTTTAACACCATGCTGCCCATCTTTTTAATGTATTGGTATCATCCAGGATTTATCAATATTTTAAAGCTAGATTGTGTTGGACTCTACATGCTTGATTAAGGGTTAAATGGAAACAAGAATCTTTTCTCCCCATACTAACCAGGATTACTTAGACCTTGGGTTTGAAAGTGTAGGCTTACACAGTGGGTCTAAGCTGCTTAATTACCTGAGTGATGCTGAGCTTAGGCCCTTATGCACCTAGTTGTAAGAATAAGTACCATCTATGAGGTCAGACTTAGTGGTTCCTCTAAGCTGGTGTCCTTGCTCTGATAATAACCAGAAAGAGATGTTTTGATCATCTAGGGAGCAAGGACAAAGCATGGGGACTGACATTGCTCAATATAATCTCTCCTGATTCTGCTTTTTCATAGCAAAGTGGGCTTTAAGGGCTAGGTTACTCTCACTCTTGTAAGAGGTTAGAATCACATGCTCTCAAATGAAATACCGTTTGCTCACAGTCACTATTTTCTATTATGGATGTGAAGATGGCTGAAAATATTTGTGTAGAAATAATAAGAGAAAGGGAGGCAATAAAAATGAGTTTCTGACTGCCTTACTGATTGCTGGCACTGCTTGGCTGGCCTACCAGAGGTCCTGCATGTGCAGAACAAGCCCACTGAAGTCTGTGGTGTTATGCCAGCGTTGAGTATGGTTGGAAGTATTTATACATAAACAGAATAGACCTCTCTCAGTACAACCTACTCTACTTTCTCCTTAGTCTGCTGGTGATTTCAGTTCCTCTTCTGCAATAGTTACCAAATTCTTTCCTCCTCGGTGTTCTGAATGATGCCTTGTTTTGTAGCAAATACCTCTTCTATCCTCTTGTGTGTTATTAATCATATCTGCCAGTGGTAAAGACCTTGTGGGATCCAATGGCCCAGCTGCATAAATGACCCAAATTCTTTATTTGAACCTCATTTACTCTTTTCTTGTGACTTACTGTATGCCAGGAGGAGTAATTGCATATTTCTTATGCAAGACTGATGGCTCCTGATTGTTTCACAGTTA
This sequence comes from Dromas ardeola, assembly GCA_013398915.1. NCBI lineage: Eukaryota > Metazoa > Chordata > Aves > Charadriiformes > Dromadidae > Dromas > Dromas ardeola. The sequence goes on from VYZM01007338.1 coordinate 181,433, forward strand.
TTCTAAAGATTAACTAACGTAATCTGCTGTGCTCTTCAATTGCTCAAGTGGAGTTGTAAGATGTGCTCATATTTTTGTGTCTAATTAAGAAGACTGACAGATTTGGAACAAAAATTAACTTGAGATCTTCCTTGTCTCCTGAACTAAAACGGTGTTTTTAAACAAATAATGTTGTAGCTGGCATCATTAGAATTTTGTAATTCCAAACTGATCTTTCAGACTGTCAAGGAAATCTTCTCTCTTCTCCATGATTGCAATGTATCAATAGATGAATATCCAGTTCTAATGATTATTTTGTTAAGTTTTTTTAATTAGGTGAAAAAGTGACTCGATCACTTAGTGTTGACCACAGTTTGTTCAGAAAGGATTGGGGTCTGCATCTTGGGAAGCGATCTTTTGGCCTCCAGCACTACTGCTATGGAGATGAAATTGTTATTTTCATTACTGGAAAGCTCTGTTTTCCACAAATTGCTGTCATTCTGATTAATCAACATCCCCCACTATTCCATTCAGGTATATTCTGAACATACGAGTTAGTGTTTGAATATATGTATGGTCCAGGTTTTGTGTTTGTCTCATGTCTGAAATGCTCATATGTCTGAAATGCTCATGTGTCTCAGGTGAAAGAAGAACTTGGGTGTTTGTGTTCAGGAACTCCTACTTATCAAAGTGAAAAAGAGAACCACAAGAAGCAAAAAGGCAGATGAAAAACACGTGGTCAAAATGAAGTCAGGAGAGTTAATGTCTTCCAAGGTCGAAGCAGGCAAACATATACACAAGTCTGTTTTAACACTCTTTTAGGTCTCCTAATTCTTGACTTAACTTTTGTGGTTGTGGACCTAAGGTTGTCTATAGAGAATTCACCTGTGGCTGGTATTTTATGCTCTGAGGGGTTAATATACTTTAAAGGCATTCATTTGTGAAATATGGTTTGGAAAACACAGATTGCAATTTAGAACCTCCAGTTTGCCTTCACCCCATCCTTTCTTCCCCTCTCTATGATATCTCTGCTAGGTAGGAGGCTTTTTTTCAAGTAAAGCTCATTCCACAAGGTTGCAGGGAAGTACTCAAAAAGCAAAGATTTTGTTGTCTAGAAGAAAGTTTGGTTAAATTTAGCCTGAATTTATATTTATGGTGATAATAAAGATCAAAGTAGCCATCTCCACTTAGTCTAAATATTCCAGTGGAGATGTTTCACCAAGTCCTAGAATATACTGGCACCAGTAGTGAAGATATGGCTTTTAGTGGAGTCTCATGGGTCAGCCAGGTTTGGGGTTAGCCCCCAGACAGCTTCCTGGCTGCCAGCCCAGCCATGCAAGCAGGTGTGTTCTATACAGAACAGTTATTGCAAGCACTGTAACTGGCAGGGCTTCTTTCCCTTGGTGTCCTGTCCTGGGTCTTCAATATTTTGACCATACTTTATTTAAAAGGCACTTTTATTCATTCCCCCTGCCCTTTTTCTTTTCTCATTGTAGGAAAACTTTTGTGCCCTTGCTGTTTACAGAATTGGATTCTCCTGCTCAACTGACCTTAAAATATTCATTGTTCTATGGTTGATTTAGTATGCTCACTTACATGCTTAGGAACAGCATAAATGCCATGCTTATGAACCCATCTATCTTGAAGTGCTGAAAGGAACCCAGAATCCATCAGAGCTGGCAGCTACTCCTTCTGAGTCAACTCCAGGATAGTCACAATCAGAAAAATGTCTGGCAGTGAGTCCAAATTCTCAGCTGGTGTAATAAGCCTTCCAGCAAAGTCAGCAGAATTGCAACAATTTGTACCACACGATGAGATCTGTCTCACTGTGTCACTTGTTTATGAGATAAAAATGTCCCAGTTGTGCTGTGATGTGAAATGGCTGTAGTGCTTGTTCAATTCATGGTATAATCTCTGTCCTTCTCTAAAAGCACTATGGATGTGGCGATTTGATTATTCTTCTTGTAATTCAGGAGACAAGTCTGGGAAGAGAATGCTCTTAATGGTTTCTTTTTCTTCTGTAAAAGTGGTTTTCTGTGCTTGTTTAGCATCTCAAGTATTTAAGTGTGGGTTGAATCATGTGGAACAAGGGGTACACATTCAATGTCTTGCTAGTAGGACCACTTAGAAATTCTCCCCCCGTCCCACACCGCCTTACCTTAAATATTCTTTTCTCAACAAAGTCAGGCACCAACTTGTTCAACTCAAGACTCTTCTGAAGTCTCCTCCTTCTGTGATGAGGACCTTTTGATTCAGATTCACTTTTCATGGGAGTACAGCTTCAACTGTTGTTTCGATGGAAATGATACTTTTAGACTTCTACTTATTCTGTGGGCTTTTTAGCCCAACTAAATCAAAGGGTCAGTGAACAGTGTTAATATCCCAATCATTCTTTTCTCTCTGCTTTCAGATGTCTGTCTTGTGTAGATTGTGATCTTTACGTTCTGTGGAAACTTACTTTTTTGTAGCACTGAAAGTATTTTGAATACATCACCAATAAAACTTGAAATTCTACATGGAGGAGGATAGTGACCACAATTTATGGATAAACATCTCAAAGCTGTTTTCAAAAGGCTAACACTGAAAGACAGGCAATAATAAGCTAGGCTGTTCTCCTCTGTCAGTGTGTACAGAAACATGGACATCAAAAGAATCTTCTTTAATTGAAGTTGTTTTGAAATTAAATCTCTCCAGTGTTAATACTTGTAGGAATGAGGATTGCTTTTCAACCCATTTATAACTCTGGTAATGCAATCTAAGAATTTGCTGCCTGTAGGAGTGTTGGGAGGGTAGGAAGATTTGATTGTCTTTCTTGAGACCATATTATGTTAATTTTTCTGCCTAGACTATGGAAGCATGAAAAGCAATAACTCACTTATATGAAGACAAAATTCTTAGGGTTGTTGTCATGGAAACGAAGTGGAAGCAGCTCCTTTTCCTTGAATAAATTCAATAGCCAGGCTAAAAAAGATTGAACACACAACTCATATACACACTTTCACTGAATGGTACCGATAAAGGCAGCAGCGGTCTGTACCCAAACCTCCAAACGTCTGCCCATGTGTGGGGGCAGCTGGGCCTATGATGCTCAGACTTCCCCAGAAGAGTGAAAGAAGTGGCCTTGGGCTGATGTAGTGTGTGCTGGAGGAGGAGACAAGGACAGTATTAATTTGTTTGGACAGATGTGCACAGGGACATTACAGGACAGGCTGCTCTTCATCTGTATTTTATGTTGTCTTGATTCAAAGTTCAAGTTCATTAACCTTGGTAGACTTTGCCTCCTGCTCTGAATCGGAGCTCTTGAAGGAGCTGTTCTGTTCATTGGTACAAATCTTGTTTGTGCTTACAAAGTTGGGTAATTATATTTGAGAAATCAATGACAAGCAAACCCAGGAACTCCAGAGTATTGGTTTCTCTGCATAAAGGGTGTCTCAGCAAATGATGAGCTTGCTTTTTCTGTAGAGAAAAAGCCAATAGCTTTCCAACCTTTGTGCATGCTTTTGCACTTGAAATATGGTATTTTAGTTCTAATGATTTATCATAATTCGTCTATGTTTTAGCATTTAAGTACCTGTTTTATGGGCTTGGCTCTGTCGAGGAGGAAGAGTTTGCTAACATGTTTCAATCCTGACAGCTGCAGGACAGCAGGGAGTAGAAGGAAGAGAACTTAGAGGAAGATAGAAGGATTAGAAAAGATTTTATTTTAGTGAACTCTTGGTCCTTTGGTACTCTATACCTGTTGGGCCTGAGCCAAAGTGTATTTGAAGTCAATGGAAAGTCTCCTTCTTAAGGGTTAATGGGCTTTTAGGGATGACACTTTCCTATGTTACCATGAAACTATATCATTATTAAGAGTGTGGAGTTAGGCTGCTCTAAAGGAATATAACGTATCTGAGTATCCTGAAATGAACTATGGAACACGTGACAAGCCTTCAAACAAAAGATCACTTAATGCACGGATAAAAAAAGTTTGAGAAGAACTGAGGTGGCTAAACTGAAGGCTTTGTGTGGCATTGTGCAACCTGAAAGTATATTTTGTTCTTTCTTCCAAATTCATTGGCATCTGGTCTTGTGTTGCCTTAATGTCCCTTCATTACTCTTTTCACATTATTAAATGTGAGAAGGGCAGGAATTACCCTTGTAAACGCCCATGCAGATTGATTTTTGGCTTGTGCAGGAATTTTACATTTGAGAAGCTTGACAGCAAGTACATTTTGTCAGCACTGCAACGTGTAGTCAGTACATGTAAACACTGTGGAACAGCAGGCAGTACGATCAAAGTTCATTATCAGAGCAGCTGCAGCAGAGTTTATTTTATTAATCTCAGTCATGAGATGTGTATGAATCTCTGATAATACATTTTATGTTGGGTGCAATGGGAAGCCTAGGATAATACTTGAGCAAAAATTCTCTGTCGATGCTTAATATGATATTCACTGGCTTATATTGTAACACGAAACACACCAGCGCAAGCCAGTACAGCTGCAGAGCTCACATCACATGTTCAGAGAAGATTTTATTTAAATTTAAAAACAACTACAAGGCTGAATCCCTAATCCAATTAAGAAAAAAATAGTATCACGAAAAATTGAATTTGAATCTGAGTTGAATTTGCTTAAATTAAACTCAGGTGAGTAAATATCTGAAGAGTCCAAGTTTTAAATGTGCTTGGCTGTTGCTGTTTGGTGTCTATATGGCAGGTGGAGTCCATTCCTGCTTATTGTCTGTGTTTCCTTTTTTTATTGGTGTGGGGTTTTAAAATAAATAAATAAATAAAAGCAATAAGGGCACTTTTTTTTTCCCCCTTCATCCTGCTTCTTGTTGTTTGTGATTATTCTGGAGTTAGTGGGAAAGTTTCCCGTTGCTTTCTCAGGGAGGACGTCTGTATTATAGGCATGTGTGTGCTTCAGTGAGGGGGGAAAAAAGCTGTCTTTGCTTACTGGGTAAACCTGAGTTCTTGATCTCTCTTCGTACCTTCCACATGTCTGTGTTGCAAAGGTAAATCCAAATATTAGAGCCGAATGAAACAATCTCCTTTGCTACAGAAATTTGAACAGCTGCACATGAAAGGATAAAAATGTTTTGCCAAGTTAATCTCGTATGATTTACTGCCTACGCCTAATCTGTTTGGAAGCAGCTATGAATATTCTAATACCTTTTGGAAATTACTGACTGGGATGACAGCAGCTGAGAAAAGCTGTGAGAGCTTTAGGATGGCTGCCTGTGGAACGCACACCTGCCTGCATGCCTGGAGCAGTTGCAGTCAGATTCTTGGAACAATGAAAATTCATTGTTATTTCTTGCAGCAATAAAAATAATGCTGTCTGCATTCCCAGGAACTTCTGGAAGAGTCAGCAAATATGTGGATGACATCTGCAACCTGTTAAGCAAATTTATAGTTTGCTTTTGGGGAGTTAGTGCTGTCAAGAAAGGTGAGGCAGAAACCCCCAGGGAAGCCTCCCCCAGCCCTGCCAAAACTGATGGCAGTCACAGCTCATCCGTGAGCGTGGATTCTAGCTCAGTTGCCTGGTTTCACTGGGGCTGCATTTAACTTGTTTCACTGTTCACACTGCAGCTGTGGAACAGGGCATTGCACCCAGGGGCGTTTGTGCACCTACACTAACCTCACTGCTCTGATCAGCTCCTAAAACTGACATATGGGGCACCATGTAAATATAGATTAGAGGCATACATAAATGTTTTATTTGATTTACTTAAATAAAAATTAAGCAACTTTTGATGCAAAATTATCTTTTTGTAAAGTTGCTGAGGCAATCTGGAACTACACCTGTCTACTACGTTCAGCACACTGTCCGAGTTAAATGCTGAAGGTTGCTTAGGTGATATCTGTGTAGGGTCACTTAATTTCTGTAAAATCCTATTGGTTATATTATAGAAGGCTGTTCCTGGTTATGCTTTTCCTCTTTGAAAGAATGGTAAAACAAAAGGTTGAAGAGAAGCGAGTTACCTCTGAAGTAGCTGTATCCAGGAAATGCTGCAAAACATAGAATGCATGGTTACATATTGCCCTGAGTTTGCAGTTAATTTTAGTGTTGTGCCACTGTCCCTCAAAATAAATTGAGAAATTACCTGTACAAAAAAAGTAGAAAGAGGTTAAATATATACAAATGTGCTTGTGTGCTAATGCAGGCACTATTTCTCCATTCTCATCTCTGGCGTTGCAGTGCCTGACAGAAAACTAATAATACACGAGGACTGCAAAAGTCCAGCAGCAGTCTGTCCTTCACTCCCAGCAAACTCATGTGAAACTTCACCCCCAGCAGCTGCAGGAAAGAGGGGAAAATACAGGAGTCAAGGGCCCAGTCTGCTACAGGGGTATCGTAAAGGTTTATCTCAAAGCGTTGTGTGTGTGAACATGACGACAAGTGGATGGATGTGTCAGCATGAACCCAGTAGATAGCAGATTTTGGTGTCACAAGAAAATAACAGGCTGTAAGACTACTTGCAATGTGCATCTGTTTTACTTTAAAATGAGAAGCTTAAATGTATTTTTTCTAATTTTGTGAACATTTGAACACATGCTTAATTTGTGCAGGATGTCAGCGGAGAGCAGTGGTGCAGTTGTCTGTCAATGTGGGAGGGCTGAGAGAGTGAAGACTGCAGAGTTGGGTGCATAGTACGGGCACAATTGTAAAATCCTCCAGTTAAGCCAGTTGTGCCAGCTAATAGTCCTTGAACTGAGGGCAGCATTGATGTTTGAATCCAGGATTTTGAATGCTTGAGCCTGGTGTGACTTCAGGTCAGCACATCTAGGTCTTTAGATCTGACGTAGCAAAATGTGAAAGTTACAAAAACTTTCAAGGAAATGAATGGGGTTTTTTCTTTTTCTTTTTTTTTTTTCTAGATAACTGTGGGATACAGCTTAATTACACTTAAAAATTCATTTTCCTTATGTATTTATGGATTTATGGTATGTTATAAATGAGTCTTAGTCTTCCTAGTAATCACTGAATGTTGCTAACAGTACAGGCTTGTTTGACAGTGCTGAAAATTTATGGCAGTAATTCTAAATACAGGCAATTTATACATTGCCAGAAAAAAGGAAATATTCTTCCTATTTAATCTTATTTTTTTATAACTTTAACTGCTAGCATATTCTCCAGAAGATCTCATAAAACTTTGCAAATACATTCCCTAAATCCCACGTTTTAGCTATTTGCTTTTGCAGTCATTATTCTTTACAAGTTTTATGTGTTTTGAAAATACTGCAATTTTTTGCAAATGTAACTTTTAAATTTTTTTAATGGGGACCTAATTTGAATTGAGGATTTCAGCAAGGGGACTTACAACAGTGAAAAGTGATAGACTCTGTTAAATGCAGCTGTTGCTAGTACATACCAGAGGGGAAAAAAAAATAAATTACTCAATACACCATATTGAGATCTAAATAGTCTGTATCAGTCCAGGAGAGAAACTGAGGTGTCACTGTGGGCCACTCAGTGCGCAGCTGCAATCAAAAAAAGCAAGTGCAATTCTCCTGTGTATGAGAAATCTGACAAATCATGATCCAGCTGGGAGGCTGGTGCGGAGCTGGGCCGAGCCGTCCTGCCCCCTGCACAGTGCGCTGCAGTTGTCTCCCTCTCTCGGAATTTGTTATAGAACTGGGGAAGGTTTGGGGAGGTGGGAACAGTCATAAAGAGACATTAAAAAAGCTAATTCATTTACAGTAATTGATAATTGAGTCAAGGGGTTTCTTTGTGGTTTTTTTTGTTGTTTTTAAACACATTTGTTTCACCTTTTGATATTACTGAATACCGTTTTTCAGGAGTTAATGAAATTCTGATTAATTCTCATCCATATTGCAGGACTCATTGCCATGACGGTTAACTGGAATCCAAAAATTCAGAGCGGGGCTGTGTCCTGGTTTGGGGTTCAGCAGAGCCAATTTTCTGTTCAGTGAGTGAGGCCCGTGCTCACACTTGTTGCCCTGCCTGAACCATGACAGACTGGAAATCTGCTTAAGTAACAGGACTATTTAATCTATCAAAGTCTTTGGGGAATGAAAAAAAAAAACCCTCGTGCTCCAGAGTTCAAGCTCATTTTTACCTCGTGAGAGTTGGGAACTGACCTGTTGTAGACCAGATTATCTGTTTCTAAATCCACCCTGGAGCATCAGGTAGAGCTCAGCCCCAGGAGCACCCTGTCTGACATAGCGCAGTACAGGACCTGATCAGGGATTAGTTGTGTGACCTTCTGCTGTAAAGGGCCTTGGCGAAAGGGGAAGGAATGTTTTGTAAGAATTGATAGCATAGGTCCCTGGGTATCTCAGCTTGGTTCTTTGGTGTGCTGTGTTTTTCTGGTGTTAATATGGGAAAGTCACTTGGACTTATTTCTAGTAAGGACTCTTGAGCTCTAAGGCTTGGATTAAACCATGAAACTTTTAACTATTATACTTGAGTTACCTGGTATGCTACTGCAATGGTTTGTCCGTATTGATTACATGAGTAACAGAGAGCAATTAAGCTCCTGAATTAGCCACCTCAGTTAATTGCCAAAGGTAATTTGGAAGGTGGATCAGGGCCTAATGTAATATAAAAGGAGAAAGACTGCAGATTGAGATAAATCAACTTAGTTGAGATCAATGCGTCCTCTGGCTTGTCGTGGGAGGGACAAAACAGTAACACGAGCTTGCTTTGTTTCTGTGCCTGGCTCTCACAAAAAGAATATCTGGTAAAATAATGCTTTTTGGTTTGGAAGAGGAAGCTACCAATAGAGAGTGAAAAAGACCTGATATAATTTTCCCTTTATTCTGTCTTTTCGCATATCTTTTTTTAATGCTTATATAGCCTGGAGGTTCAGGAAAAAAAATAAAATATTTTTTAACAACAGTGACTTACATTATTCAAATAGTCATCAAGTCTCATGTACTTTGAACAGGACAGGAAGGTCGGTCCTTGAGCTCTCCTGCATTAGACAGTCCTCTGTAAACACAGAACGTTCCTTAAATTGTCGGCTTTTATAGGTTTTAATACTGGCATTTGCACTGCTAGTCCAAAGTGTCAGACTTCAAACTGGGAGAATCAAGCTTTGGATGTCAGTTCTGATATGGTAACTATAACTGGACGTAGCACTCACCTTCCATTTCTCTCATCACTTTTGAAATGTTGTGGTGTCAGTTACAGCTGTCAGCTGGAGTACTTCGGAGTATTTCCTGCTAAATCCCATTAAATCCCAGGCTCTGCCCTGGCTTGCATTTGCTCCAGATCTTTCTGTTTATGGGGTGGCTGAATGTTTCTGAGGAAAGAAAAAAAAGCAATGTTTCCGTTTCCCAGACATTCATGTTGTGGCTATGAAAATAATCCATTTGATTTGAGACTGAGAACTGAATTCAGAAAGTGGGAAGTGCTGTGCAGTTAGTGATGGATTTTTGTGTTCATAAACACAGTCTATTGCAGGCACATAATTCATAAACATGTGAAAAGGAAAGAGGTTTTTTTTCTCCCCATCTTGTGAAGATTGTTAGAAAGCTGTATATTTTTCAACCAGCAATGAGACAAAAGATCTTTCAGAGATTTCTGGAGGGATGTGGTAAAGCAGAGGTGAGGGGCTGTCTGTCAGGGCAGGGAGAGACAAACTGGCATCCCTGCTCTGCCCAGTTGTCACCCAAAACTGGCAGCCTCATCTTTCCTGGGCTTTCATAGAGCAGAATTGAACTTGGTACTGGGGAGAGGATCTATAATCAATATTTTGTATACTTCGGGGGGGAGGTGGGGGGGCGCGGGGGAAGAAAGTGTTGGGGAAACTTTTGTTTGGGTCATATCTGTGTTCTCTGAGAAAGGTATCTTCTGTTGCAAAATTCCTGGTTTGTCTGATCTTCTAGTTCAGGTAAAATATTTTGGGGCTAGTAGAAACCGTCATGGCTTTTTCTGCCATGCCAGGAAAAGGAAGCCATGGCTTTTCTTAGCTCTGCTTCTGACCCATATGAGTGGAAAACCTTTTAACTTGTTTGCAGGGCAGGCCCTGTGTCTGCGGAGGGTTTGCTGATTCCTGCCTTGCTTCTGCAGGGCTCAGGCTGGGAGGGGACGAGCAAGAGTAGCCTCTGTCTCTACAGGATCTTATTTTAAGCCTCAGTACAGATCAGAATAGTTCACTGAAAACCTAAAAGACATTAAAACTGTAAAAATGAATACAATAAATTCTCTGAGTCAATAGAGACTTGTATTCATTTGCCAGGTAGCTTTAGTGATGGCTATTAAGCCATTCTTCCTTTAACAAATCTTGTTTTGGCGCTTGAGGTTATTTATTGCAGATTTTGTTTTTTTAGTCTTATAAAATAGGGCCCGCTATTTAGAAAGTACCCTGTCAGCAGTAAGATTTGCTGTGCATAGTAACTGCTCACCTGGCCTGTCCTGCATGCTCACACCAAGGCCTCCAGCTGCTCCAGAAGTCATCTCTACAGGACTGGTCTATGTCACTTTTAGGTGTTATCTGTGATTATGGGATGTAGGGGCTTGCCAGAGTAACTTTGGAAGAAACCATTGCGAAGTCTTGAGTATGATCTATTCACAACATTATTGCTGTTTCATCATATTTGTAATAATGTATTAATAACAGCTTCTCATTGCAAACTAGACTGAATGTGCCTTCGTTCTTAGGGCACATGCTGAGGTGCCAGACTGATACACTTTTAAAAATAAGGTCATCACAATGTGTCATGACTTGGGCACTCTGGAGCACAATAATACTAGAAAATTTAGCTCAGTCTATTTTAGCATATACTCAGGATCTTAAAGGAGAGAGATTGCTTGAAGGGGCCAAATTATACTTAGCAATGATGCTTTTCAGACCTTGTTCTCTTTCCCAAAAGTAATTGCTGTTGCCACAGGGAAACGCTGAGATGTGGTTATATGGCTAGGGATCAGGTGCTTATTCTGTTTTTTCACAGTGCTTCTATTTTCGTGTTGATGTTTTAGTACTTTGCACTGCCTGCACGTATTTATCTCTTTGTTAATGAGACAAGTACTCCTAGAATCATAAAAAACAGCTGACGAGCTAAATTGGGATGTCCTGACTAAAGACCTTAAGTAAATAAACAGACTTTAATATAGGCAAGTAGTGCTAACTGTAATTACCTAGGGCTGTGTGCCATGGAACTGGAACAAAAGTCCAAACAAGCTAATTTCATTATTTTAATGGAAGTCTGCATCCCATTCATTAGACTGACATATGACTAGTCATTAGTAACAGTTCGTTTCAAAAGCTATGGTGGATAAAGGTTGATTAAAAATTAATGAGGCCCAGACCCATTGCATTGCCATAGTGTCAGCTTAAACTCGTTGTTTAAGTCTGTGGAGCTAAAATAAGAGCAGGCTTTAAATACCCCCTTGGCTTTTTCTATTTTATATGATTTATGTATTTTTGCTCTTTGCCATGGAGTAGCAAGGACTTGTGACTACCTTGCCTTGCTGTAGATCTCACCAATAAATTACACACTTAAATAAGTTGTTAACAAAACAGATTGCCTTGTCATACTGATGTTTCTGCTATGCATTTTTAGAAAATATATTTTGCTGATAATCCAGTAAATGTGGGACTTCATTAACTGGAGCTTTCATTGCCCTCAATTCCCTGGGAAGTCAGTGGCATTTGATTGGCATCTAATATGCCAATTGATCATGACTTGAGTTGCCTGCCCTCTTGCCAGCATCACTGCTTACATTTTGCTTTGGGAGCATGACTCCACTATGAGAAGACCAATTTGTTTCAGCATGAGCGTGTGGGTAATTTCACTGGAAGCAGTAACTGGAAGACTCTATGTAAGTGCTATCAGTGGAAGTCAGGCTGATTTCCATCACTGTGTGGCTGAGGTCATTTACTGAAGCTAGAAATGGAGTTCTGAATTCCTTGTATATTTGTTTAAATACTTGCAAAGATTGAGTTAATTTTAAATTCATCATTTTCCCTGGTGAAAATAGGTGTCTATTTACATGACAAGAGGAGAAATTAGAAGGAAAAGTTCTTACGTAGAAACAGAAGAAACCCAACCCAAAAATCTAGTCCATAAAATCGGTATGAAAATCTGTTTAAAAAATAAAAAGAGGAGGGGAAGACATGAGCTGGTGAATAGTAGTCAGGACCCACGATTACATTTAAGTTGCAAAAAATTTTGGAACAGCAGCCCCTCTGCATGCTCATACTCATTCCTCTGTTGCCTAACAGTCAAGGAGGATTGCAGGGCCCAGGCTGACAGCAAAGTTAGGAAGTCTCTCATATATTTTAAGATGAACAACAGCTGAACTTAGAAGGCTGTTCTAGGAGCTCTGCTCCATACAGTACAGTGAAAGGACTGTAGTAGCTGCTTCTGGCATGAGTAGTGACAAACTTCTGAACTCCAAGAACCTGAAGGTGGTTTAGGAAAAGGTCTAAGTTTTGTGCCAATTTCAGTGTACCCTGTTACTGCGAAGCACTAGGTCTTCCATGGCTGTTGCCTTTCTTATGAGGCTTTTTTTGCTACCTCAGTAATTGTAGGGTAAGCTGTAAATAAGCAACAGCATGCAATCTTTCATGTCCCTGATTCCAAAATATTTCAACATTGACAAGAATCACAATGTAATTAAATCATATGGAACTGCGGTCAAAGGGAACTTCAGAGGGGATGTGTTTGGGAGAAGAGGTGGGGGCAGAATTGCTTGTTGAATTCCTAATTCCCAAATGATTTGCATTGGCTTGGCTGTCCCTGGAGGACTTTACACACTATGGACTGGTAGCTTAAGATATAGTGTAAATTCCCTTCCTGCTCCACTGCTCTAGGAGTATGGTACTTCTTCATCAGCCTCCTGGTTGGAGATGTTGACCCCACACCTGCAGCAGCTTTGTTCTGGCACTTTGCGATGGAGTGGAATTGACTGTTAGAGCCCATTTGCAGATTTTCCCTTCTTTGTTGCTGGAACAGAAAGACTGTAGCTAGCACTGTCCAGGCTCTGGAGAAGGAGAACGGTGGAGGATGGCAGAAGCATGGAAAGACCGGGTTAGTTTGCATAGTGTAGCAGAATGTGGGGTACAAAGCTAATGTAAGTGACAGTATCAGTGCAGAATTATGATACCCTCCTAGTACTGGCTTTTCTTCATCCTTGCAAGCTTTAGCAAAATGCAATTACTTTTCACCTAGGTGAATGATACTGGGCATGCAATACTAGCCTGCTGTTCACTTCTTTAGGCAGCACAGGATGCTAAGTTCTATAAAGCTTCAAGTACAATATAGCTATGTGCCCATCAGCCAAGCTGTCAGCAGCAATGGTGTGTCACCATGCTTTGGGGGGTTCATTTTGCTCTCGGGGTCATGTTTCAGTTCAGCCCAGCAGTCTGCTTGTGGGCTTGTGAGGTCTGGGCGTTGGCGTACACCTCATCTGGTTGGCCAGACCCCAAAGACCAAAGGTACTAAGCATTCTATTAACAAATATTAACTAATTCAAATAGCAATCTGCACTTCTTAGTAATTTTACAGCCCCCAGTAAAGTATCTTTGTTGCTTATATCTTCAATATGTTTAACTTCAGTTTAAATGTTCTATGAAACAGATGAAATTAAACCGGAAGATAGTCAGAGAAATCTGTAGTGACCATATGGCGTTATAAAATTACAAAAATGTGAGAGAGGGTTGAGCCAATTCCAATTGGCAAACTTGCCACTTGCTTCTAATAAACACTGAACTATCTGGCATCTGCTATCCCTCAGGTAATACCATCAAGAGTGGAAGTAAATGTTTCCTTTTAATTGCATTGTTTATGTCTCGGAGGGTCCAGGGAGATCATGCGATGTTTATCTAGATTTTCCATGCATACTGAATCAGCCGTTTCAGGCAGAACTTTGATATTCTCTCCAATTTTCTCTTCAATTAGGCTGAAGTTTCACTTGTCATTTTTGAGAACCATATTCTGTACATCTTCAAATGTGAATGTCCCAGCAGTTACTTTCACTATGTTTTTAGATAGGATTGTTTCTTTTATTTTCACTGTTAATTAGTATTTTGGCAAGAATAACCTGGGTCAGTGCTTTCAAGGAAAACCTCAGCTGAAAAGTGTAGAATGCTACAGATTTAGGGTTCCTTGGACGGAGAAGGGTTTGGGAATTGTGTTCTGTTATTTGGCCTAAAAGGAATTTAGTAGAGCGACAGTCGAGGGAGATATCTGTGGAAAAGTTCTACTGAATGTAATTGCCCCCAAACCCCAGTTTGAATCTGTTAAAAAATGGAGAAAATTCTTTATGCAATGATTAGGATTTTGTACAGTTACACAAAAGTTCCTATAAAAACAAACAGTCAATGATGCCCTTTAACAACTCGTCGTTGTTCCGTCAATAGGAAATTTTATTTTAACTCTAGATATAGAATTGGTTTGGTTTTGGTAAGTTCTGTTGGGCTTTATCAGAAGGAGCAACACTACCACTTCCAGATCACTGGTTGGCGCCGAGTGGATTTGAATGGATGTCACACCTAAAAAGCCTCATCAGAGAGGGTGAGAAATTGGTGTAAGTTCAGAGTAGCAGTGAGTAAGTATTCATCTGTGCCTGATATGATATTACGATATATTGTATCACTATCAGTTAATAGCATAACTTACAGTACATACGGATTTGTCTGCTGCCAACACAGTTGTTGAGTGTTGGTTGGTAATTTTGGCATTAATGTATGCTTAGTCTACACAAAAAATGGCGTTGGATTTTGAGGTCTGAGTGTTATGATATAGACAGTAAGATGTCTACAGGCAGACACACTGTTTTCCAAAAAAATGGTGGGCCACAATCTACCCGGTGTACCAATAAAAATGATGCAGGTGGCAAACAGACACATTCTGCTAATGTTAAAACTCTTTTTAATATAAACTGTGCTTTTCAATTCTTTCTTTTACTATTGCCCCATCTTCAAGAGCCACCGACTTGAAAGTGCGTAAGCTGAAATGGCAGACTGTGGAAGGGAATTTCGTATCCTTAGACCAGCTCCTGAGCTCTGATGCTTTGTGTAGGAGATAATTAGGATCAATTGTTCTTGTCCTTCTTGGAATGGTCTTTCTGTGAATAGAGGATAATCATGTCAACAGGATGTTTCCTAGCAATGACCCTGAACAGAAATGAACTGTTGCCTTTAACAGTGTTAGGAAACGTCCAGGACGTGTTCCTGATTGAATTGGGAACTGACCCAGGAGCACAAAGAATTATGTGGCATAAAGAAGGATTTGCTGTGTCAGTGGTGAAATCTTTTGATTCTTGCGTGAAGGCTGGGATTTGGTTCAGATAAACTGAATGTCTGCAGGAGCCACTGCTGGAATGTGCACAGAAAAAGCAACTATGCAAAAGTGGAAACCTGTCAGTTTGACAAATACTGCTGTACAGCTCATGTCACCCAGAAGCAGTAATTCCCCGTGGTGAAGTGCATGTCTGATTGACAAGGCCTCGAGATAATTTCCCCTACTGGTTGAGGCTCTGTTTGTGGGCACCGATATGAGCTGTCACAACCTCTTCCTGGGACTCTTCTGAGGACTGGACACATTCTTGTTTGATGCAAATTGTCAAATTCTATTCGCATCTCCTTAAGTATTTGAAATTTCCTGTTCATCTACAATGTGTGAGAAGGTGTTAAGAAAAACCAGTCCTATGAGATAATTTTTAGGGCCTGAGACACAGAGTGCTAGATCAAGAGAAAGTAGTGTATGGCATTAGAAATATTTAAACTGGAATACTGAAGAGCACAGTGACATCTGACGCAGAGAAATGCCATGTTGTAAGGTATCTGCTTTTGTCCAGCTGTTCTTGAGATAGCTCATTATCAGGGAGAGAAGTATGTTCATGAACAAGACAGGATTGGTAACCTGTTTATTGATATGGATGTAATTATCAGAGAGGTTGTCTGTATTTGTCATGTGTAGACATGAAAATTGAAAGAGATGGCTGAGCCTGAAGTGCAGAGTGTTTTTGTGTCCTGAAGCCGCGGAAAGTACATAGACCTCTGCTTCAGTGAACTGCCTATAAAGACTAACCTGTATCCCTGCAATCCTGGATAGAGAGGCTCCTGAGCCCCCAGACGTGAACAGACTGATAAATGCACCTCCCTGGGACAGGGAGAAGGCGATCATTGGGAGTCTGTTCTGTCATCTCCCCTTCCGTAAGAATCACATGCTAATAAATAATGGTGCAAATTGAGGGCTTTGCTGTGAGCATGGCTGTGCAGGGCTTGCTGCCTGACAGCACTTGCAGTGCAGATGGCTCAGTGCCTGGGGAATGGGGCAGGAGGGTCTCTCACGGAAAGCAGGCACCCAAATGGAGTGAACTTTTGAAATTCCCTTAAAATAGGGGCTAAGGCCATAAAGAGACAGGAGAGGGTAAGTAGGAAAGTATCACTAGTTAAAGGCTACCTGGGAAGGTATCCAGTGAGCCCATAAGCTTTGGGGCCCAGGGGAATTAGCTTTAAGGGGTAACTTCTAGCTGTTTGAACCTGGTCTTAGTTGGTGCTGACAGCACCTGGCAGATGTGTTCATCTTTTTATGTGCAGGTAATGAGGTTTCTGTCTCTTCATTGACACCTCCGTTTGTGCCGAACTACAGGGTCTTCAGAAAAGTGATGGGCAGATATAATATTTGAATTAGAGAAGAAAGATAATAAAGGTCATGTATTGTTGGGGGGGTTGTCTGTTTGTTATGATTCAATCATAAAGAATTCATTGTGCAGGTACCAGTGATATGGAAAAGGATTCATAATTTCTTTGAGCCTGTAAATATCCAAAAGTCACACTCCAAAATTAATTAAAAAAAGTTAACATCAAACATATCCTATAGCACATCTTGCTTAATCTGAACGTGTAGAGCTGCCAGTTTTTCCAGGCTTGCATTTCTTCCTAGAAATAAAAGGATTTTCATAAATGTTCCATATATAGGTACTGTGGATCATGGAGGAGATAAGTTGTTTAATATGGTTTTGTCCTGTCTTATTTGTGTTGTAGCAAAAGAATTGTACAATGAAGTTCTATATACTTATATAAGGAGGTTTTTCTAAAGCCAAAAGGTTAAGGTAGGCAGGGAGTCTCTTAAGCCACTCCCCAATAGCTCAGTGTCTGGAGCTTTTTAATCGCAGATTAACAGCTGTTATAGTATATTGATTCATTTCTATGGCAATAACTTGGCTGTAGAGGTGCATATTTTGACATGTCAAAATGAAGCCGATGTCTTGAATCGGCACCCCTAGAGAGCTGCGTTGTCAGGTGAAGCCTGTAGATTCCCCCCACCCTGGCCTGGCAGAGGGGCAGGAGAGTGGCCACCCCCCTCAACACCAAATGTGGGGATGAAAAATCTCCAGGGTATCAGTGGTTTTGAAAAAAAATATTTTAAAGGTAATGATTTTAACTGAAAATCAATGTTACCTTCATAAATACAACACCGCTTTTCTTCTTGACTGAGATGACTTCCTACCCCAAGGGACTGGGGATGCTGGCAGCCAGCACACGCCTATCATTGTGGTGCAAACTAAATGTTTTCTGATTCTTGATTAAAGGAGGAATGAGGCCAATTTTTGAAGAGAATAAAAGGGCTGCCTTGGTGTGACACAGGCACCAGGGGCAACTGGAGTTGGTTAAAAATGAAACCAAGATACCTGCTTTAGGAAGTTATTTGTATTTTATAGAATTAGAGTCAACAACGGGTTTTCTTTTTTTTTTTTTTTCCCCCCAGATGGTTAATTTTATTTCTCCTTTAGTATTTTTTTGCAACTGAATGCAGTAAGTGATAACCAGATGAAAGAGTGGCAAAGTGAAGAATGTAATTCTAGTTTGCTATTTTGTCCCTATGATTTTTGGAAGTTAAATTGGGACATCACATTTTTTTTTGGGAGGTGGCATGTTTGGAATTGCAGACATCCTTTCCTTAATGTTTAAAATGGGAAATGGGTTAAAAGAAAAAAGATTGGCAAAAGAAGGGTTAAAGTTTTAAATAGCATTTAAATTTTTGTTTAGGACTGATTTTAAACAACGTGAAGAACTTCTGACATTTCTACTGAATTCATTAGGCCTGGATTTCATCCAGTCTTTCTCCCAGTCTGATTTAACTGCAGGTGACTAGCACAGATGGGAGCGCCTTGATGTAGGTGCATAGCCAGTGATAGTTTTTCAGTGATTTCTCTCATTAAGATTGTTCGAAATGGACTTGGGTAGTGTATTCACGGTGTCTTTTTTTGTGATGGCTGAACAGTCGAATGTTGCTCAGATCAGGTGTCTCTATTTATCAAGTACCACTTTCTTCTCTGAAATCAGGCACAAGGGGAGAGTATTGTCCTCTGTATTGTCCTCTGTTTTTACAGACAGACAGTACTCAGGGGAGCAACTAATAGATGTTTGAAATAATCTTATACTTCTAATTAGTGTAAATTGAATAATTTAGAGAATAAAATAAGAGCAAAAAAATAACAAATGCAGTAACTTATGGTTCCTTTGATATGGTAAAAGGGAGCATTTGAGAATCTTAAGCCTGTTCTAACAGTCCATCGCCTGCCGCCCCAAACTGCATCAGGGGTATTTGTTCCTCTGGAACAGACAATGTATATCTTTTAAATACCTATCTCAGATTTTATAAATAATAGTTAGACCCAATCGTGTACTGGAGATGTAGTGTTTGTTTGTTTAATTAGAAAGCTGAGCTGAGCTGAATCCTGTGGCAGATGTTGCCATGTGTAATGTAATAAATAAAAGTCTTTATGGGACCCAGCAGGCAGCAGAGCTTTCAGTTAGCAGATGGCAAAATATTAAACTGGCAGTGCAGTACCTTAGCTGACTGTGTCAGCTGGACCTCACCCAGGTTTAGCACAAGCGTGAATCAACTTCACATAGGAGGTGTCAGCCAGCCCCATGTTTCTGCAATGGATGTTAATACTATTTTTAATACAATATGTGATAAAAGAAGGCTTTTTATCCAGCAAGATATTGTTGCCATAAAAGTCAGTCTAGGCTTAACATGGTCTCTGCTGTGCAAGACTACAAAAGATCTTTTGCAACAGCACATCTATTAAACAGATGTGCTACTCAGTCCAAACTAAGTGGTGGTACAAGGACTGGAGATGGCAAACCTGCTACAACTAACCCCTGTGGAGCACAGCAGGTGAGAGAGTGCCTTTTCCTTCTGAGGAGAAGTTGTTGCGTTCAGCATGCGGCATTGGCTGTCCACCATGACACTTGAGTGGGTCTGTGAGAAGGTTAGTGTAGAGAAGATGTCCCTGCCTAACTAGAGCTAACTTATCCACTGGCTCCACAGATCACAAGTCCTGGAGGCTAAAAGGACTTCTGCAGCTCATTGCTATGTGGACTGGTTATGCTTTTCACCCTAATTTACCTACTGGTTTTCTTTTATGTGCCTGTGTAAATGTACATGCATAGGCAAATGCATAACTCCAGGCATCATTTTGATTTCGTTGCCCCATGCTGGGAGCTCTGCTTCCTGAGGTTCCCAGCACTGCAGGGTAGTTTCTCCAGATGGCAATCTGGGAGCGCCTTCAGCCTGCAGCTTCCCCTAGTCCCACATCTCTCTAGACCCTTAGGTGATGTGCCTCCCAACTTAGCTCTGAATGAAAAGCCCAAGTTCAGACAGTGCTAACTTCTGTCCCTATCTCCTCATCAACTCTCCTCCTTCCAATGAAGAATTCTAGTAAGGCATTTTCTGCAGGGCCAGCTCAGACTCCCATTTAAGACTGATGTTATGATGCTTCAGTCCCTCTTAAATGCATGTCAGAACAGCAGGTGTTTATGGCAGGGTAAAACAGGATAGATTGCGAAGCAACTGGGAAAGCAAAATTCTTTGTATGACCTTCAGAATCTACCATAAAGCAGTTAATCACCCACTTACTGCAGTGGCTTACATGTGCATATGGTGAATTTAATATATCTTTGTGTTAATAAAAAAAAAAAAAAAAAAAATTAAAAGCGGGTGGTTTCAATGCTTAGCTGCTTCCTTTATTTTTAGGAAATGTCATAAAGTGATGATAGTGAATAAGAACCTTTTGGCTGTCCGATTTCATTCTTTAATCTCTTGATGTATCCCTTCTGTTGGTAGGCAGATCTCACCAGCTTCTGAGCAAGGCAGAACATTAGAAAGGTTTTAAAATTGTTTTGAACAACAAACAAGTTAACATAGCTATATCTTGAAAATACAGCCCAGGTGAAGTGCAGCTTGTAAAATAGCAAATTGTTTAAGCAAAACAATGTATTGTTTGCTATTTCGGTTATATTCATTTAACTGGAAAAGATGCACTAAAAGTTTCATGCCTCTGAGTGATAAAACTTACTGGCTTTTTAAAATACGTATTGCCTCTTGAGAAAACAACTGCCCTGATTTACTGCAAGGTTGTTTTGTTTTTTTTTTTTCCCTAACAACTCTGACAAGCTGGGATGGATTGGGTTGACGTAGAATGCCCAGTATCCTCCGGGAGGATATTGCTGTTCTACAGTCAAGCCCTGCTCTGGCTGTTGTTGAATCAAAACCCCACAAGTAACCCATTCCCTTAGAAAACACCTTCTAAGATTGTGGGGACCTGGGAACGTTTTGAGTCATTTAAGGTACCCAGAAGGCATAACAGTAATCAAGTTTTATTTTCTCCCATGCATAATGAAGGCGCAAAGCTCTGAGTACAGTTGACCAAGGTGGGATAGGAGGGGAAGGTGACTTTGCACTGGTTTGGTTTCCCTCCATTATCAGATTAACCAGGATTGTTCCCACTCCTGCAGTATAAAGGCTATTCTAGCAGCTGATAGTCTAAAAATTTTGTCTAACTGCTGAAAAAGACTTTCTGACTACACCATACATTGTGCTGTGGTCTTGAAAATCAGTAGCTATTTCTTGCCAAGAGAAAACAATGAGGCTTTGCTACAGGAGAATCCTGTGGGAGATGATGGCTAAGTCTCAAGTGTAAGGCAAATGGCAGCACACAAAGAGCTTGCTTCCTTCTAACTTGAAAAAGTGGGATTACCAAAATTGCCAGAATTTCTAGGCATTGATATGTTAGTGTTAAGTTAGGAAGAATCTTCAGTCTGGATAGTCTAGTTGGTCACTGAATCCAGCTATCCACTAGAGGACTAGTTCAGTAGTGTCTGCCGGACTTCAGCTCTGTACACTTCTTCAAGAAGCAAATATCTTGCCAAGAAAGGATGATCACCAGGATCACCCACAAATAATTGTATTTTGGGATGTGAGAAGCCGATCATGTTGAGAGATAACACGCAGGTATAAAATTCTTGAAGGTGTGTGTATGTATATGTATTAGGAGCACCAAATCAAACCAAAGGCATCTAGAATGAGAACCATGTTCAGAAATAATAAAATTAAATGTAGATGCTTCGAGTGTCAGAGTACTTCAGAATCAATTTTATTGCTGCACTTGCACTGTAAGTCTGGAAAGCAATCAGCTTTTTTTGTTACCTTAAGACCTACCCACACTCCTCCGAATATAATTTATTCTGATATAGCCAGATGAGAAAGCATTATGTTATTAGAACACCTGACAACAGGTTCTGAAAGTATGTGCATCCACTGTTGAGTTGTGAGGACACGGAAGAAATCTGGACCACCTGTACTGCACTCTTTATCCTCATCTTTTCAGGTAGCCCTTTGTGAATCAGTACTTGCTTGTTGAGATTAAAATAGTCCTATGGCTGCTCTAAACTCTGCAAAGATTAGTACAAAATTATGCTCACAGTCAGGGACCTGTAAACTGACTGTCCAGATGCTGTACCAGCACTGGAAGATGAAGATTTAAAATCAGGCAGTGCTGAATTATGTGTTATACTGTACTTTTCCTGAAACCAGTCTAGACAACATGGACAGAACTTTGGTATTTGCTAACCATTGGCATAAACCTACTTCCACCAAATACTAAAAGTCCCCAGTTTCAGACGAAGCAGTTGAGGTTTCGAAAGTCTCACCCTATAATTCATCTGTTGAGTCCTGACACTTAAAAGCACTTTATTAGTATTAAATGGAGTTATTTGATTAAGATTATTCTTAGCCTGAATGTTTGCTGAGGAAATCTTTCAAATAGCAACTTTTAAGTCCATCTAGGTTTACACAGTCCACGTTGAATTCAGATCACTACAGTACCCCCAGTGATGGTTAACATTGATCCTTTATCTCCTAAAGACTGTGGAAATTATGTTCTTTGTAAGAATTTACAAAGCAACAGATGATGTGTCAGGACAGTAATTTAAACCATGAATCTGCACTTGCTTAAAGATGAACTTTTGGGGAAGAAAAATGGATGAAATGCTAGTGGCAGACAAGCAGAATCCCTGGATAAGTGCATCAGTTTTTGTTACTGACAGGTCTTGGGCTTGTAATAAAACTGAAGTGCTGAGGTCAGCGTCAGAGTGAAACCACACTTATTTTCACAAACATATTTATGTGACGGTAATAGTACCTATTAACAGGGTTGACATAGCTATCTGCCAAATAGAAAAATGAGTTCTCCTGCATCACAAGATGAGCAAAGTTGGGGGAATAATAAATCATAAAATTAGTTAAGACATCATTTATCTTTCACAGCTTTCCTACATTGCAGCTTAGAGTCCTTCAGGACTTAAATTCATTTATTGCATTTTATTGTTATGAAAACCTGTCAAAGCTGGTAGCAGGCTGTGGGAAGTTAGATGAGCAGAGGCAACAATATGTGTTGTTAATTAAACAGGCATTTGCATGCTTTCATTCAAGATGTGGCCAGTTTGCTGTAACCTTTTGAATTACCCTTCTTCCTCTGAGCCCTGTAAGGTAAATGAGAAGATTCCAAAATGAGTAACTTCTGTTTAAAAATATGTGGCTATGGCTATCACTGGTGCTAGTGAATGGATAGCAGTAACTGTTACATAAAAATAAGATGAGGCTATGCCCTCTTTAACTATTCATATCTCTGTGTAGGTTCTGTGCAGTTAATCTAGACTTTCAATTTTTAATTTTAGGCTCTGTCAGCATGAAGAACTAGTGCTATCTAAATTTTTTATTGGCTATCTTTTTGTCCCGTATGGATCCCCAAGTATTTTGTAGTTAGATGTCAGAGGATTGCTTCACTTGTCATGGAAATGCACGTGCCATTTCTCTGGCATTGCTTCAAGACACACACTGCCATTGCATAATAATTAGAGGGGCAAGAGAATGCGATGAATGTGTTGATCTGAGACTCTAGAGAGGAAAAATAGTAGAATTCTGTCATTTTGTACTTTACACTCTGCTATTCCCGTCAGACAATAGCTAATCATATGTGATGAAATTATTTCCTCAGTATGGGGTTATTTACAATTTATGTAATGTTTTGAAAACTGAAAGAAAAGTAATTGCCTAATACCAAGATTCATATTTTAAACTCACAGCTTCAGTTTTGCTTTTGGAAAGGAGATTTTTAAGTCTATCTTCAAATCCTAGAATGAACACACAAGCAAAATTAATGCTAAATTTTCAACCAAGGAAATCACTTAACTGTGTTCTTCCTCCAGAGAAGTTTGTGACAACTAATATGCAAAAGTCACCCTGTGAGAATATGCATGATGTAGAAATGGAGGGAAAGAAAATGGATTTTAACTAGTTTTCCTTTTCTCCTGAAAATGTTAAAGCATTCCTTTACATGATACCTTAAGCNNNNAACAGTGAAAAAAGAAAAAAAAAAAAAAAAAAAAGTAAGAATCACTTCTTCCCTGAAAGCAATTAATTATCTTTCAGACAGTATCTTGATTGCACCTGGTGGGACTTCAGGGGAAAGGGATAGTGCATAGAGTGTGCAGAAAACTTCGGACATACTCGTCTCCTTAAAAAGATGAATAAATATATATTTAAATGGCTTTAGAGGAGTATTCATGTGAAGTTTACATTGGCAGTTTGAGTATTTTTTGGAAGTGTTAAGCAGTCACTCTATCTGAAGCCCAAGGGGAGAGGCTGGGCAGGAGATGGAGGGTTTCTATGGTGTCTGAATGTGCTCAGCAGTGCCAGGAATTTGGAACAGATTCCTCGAGTGGGCATGATGCCATTCTGAGACACCAGCTAGCGCGGATGGAAAGGGAGGGAAGAAGCTGCTGGAAGGAAGGGTGTACCCGAAGGGTCTGTATTGAACACTAACACTTCTGTAAAGGTCTTGCCAGATTTTAACAGGAAATGCTGCAGGACTGGGAATCCTTAGAGAAGATGAAGGGTGGTATAGACTGTTTTCGGAGGGGAGGGTTCACAGTGTAATTTGTTGGCAAAATGATCACAAAAAAATGACCATACTTCTTAGCTTTTACCTTTTTTAGCAATATGAAGAACAGACTCAGAATTTTCATCAGGTGGGGTTTTTTTGTTCTTTTCCTGCTGAACATTTCTTGTTATGTAGTTTTCCACAAGAATTTTTGCATCCCCAGCAAGCAGCATATCAGTTGTATAACACCACTGACTTTCTGTCTGTCCTAGGAGCTGAACTGCTCAGGGATTGCTACTAGTGCAGTGCTATATAATGAGATGAGTTTCTGGAATGACAAAACTATTTTGTTTCTTTGAAATGCAGGTCAGGTAGCCTATGGCACCAAGCACAGAATCTCTGATGTGGTCAGCGTGCTCCCAGGGTCATGTGAAGATTCATTTACACATACTCTCAAAGACACAAAGGGTATGTCCTGCATAGGCAGGAACACAAAGGAAGGATGTGTTTTTGCTTTTTAAATGTCTTGATATTTTCTTTGGGTCCTGAAAAAGGAGGTACTTAAGCATGGATTTGCAAAGGGACTTCTCACCTCTGTGACTGAGGCAAGAAAGGTCAGCTGTAGGTCAGTATGGACTTGGTTCTAGGCTGTTGTTATTTTGCGCTATTCTTTCATGCCTCCATTCCCATTTAAAGCTGCTTTTTGCATGCAGCAGATGTGTGCATTCACAGAATATACTCCTAATGCAAAATAAGCTGGTCTTCCCTTTGGAGACTAAAAGCCTCAGCAGGGGTAGCTCTGGGTTTGCTGTGACTGTGCTTGACTGAACCGTACATCTGCTCGCTACTAGAGGATATGTTTCTGAGTACTTGTGGTCAGTGTTGTTATCTCCTGACAGCTAGAGGAGGAAACCCTGCTACTATTGCTTTCTAACTGCCTATAGAAATGGGTATTTACCTTACGCACCTCAGGTAAGAGCTGGTTGGAAGGCTTTCAAGAGTAGAGGGCTTTATGTTCATGTGGGAAAATGCCAATTGATTAAAGTCACAACAGCTTGTCTGTTTGAATGAAAACTTCATCAGAGAGGTTTTAAGGTCCAAAGTGAAGCTAAGCATGGGTGGGACAAGTAGTTCAACATAGTCACCAGCCTCGGAGTGGGCACTCTTCTGGCCTGAGGGTGGCAGAGGTCTTCCTGCCGTGAGTTAGGCAGAGCAGAGACTTGCTGGGCCAGGACTGAAATCAAATGAAGTGTGGGGAGGTGAGAAATAGAGGGAAGAAACTCTTTCCAGACAGCCTCTGAGCAGTCCTTTAGAAGGTAAATAAATGTCACTTCTGTGCTCTCTTTTTGGGCCTGGCACATACCTGTTGTTTCAGCCCCCCATTTGGAATCTGCACATTGTCATTTAGAAAACAGAATTGCTAAATTATGGTCTCATTCATGTGGAAAAGCTTGTCTGCTCCCTGAAACAGGCAGGTTTCCTCAAAAAGTTTTGATTTTTGACTGTTCAGGGGGAAAAAAAAAAAAGGCATCTTTTCTCTGGGAAATGCCTGGCAAGCTCTGAGAACGTGGGAGTGAGTGGCCCTCCAGGAAGCTAGGCTGTCTGGAGACAGCAATGGCAGCAGTCAGCAAATCACCTGACTTAAACAGAGCCCTGTCAAAGAAGGAAGCAGAGACTAAAGCTGGGAAGTGCAGATAAGGGGAACTGCAGAGAGAGGCTGCAGTGGAGGGTTTCCAGTGGTGAACCTTGGGCCATAGGTTGCAGTGCAGTTGTGGGGCATAAAGTGAGCTAAAGAAGACCTGGAGTGCTAAAGGTAAACAACGGGGCTAAGAGAGAGGCAGCTCCATCATCCTTAAAAAGAGGTAATATCTTCTTTGAGCTCTTGTGCAGATGCACTTTAAAATTCCCAGTGTAGATGGAGACTGGATCCCCTCCCTAGTAGAAATCCACTTGTTTTTGCAAAAGGCTGAATAACTCCTGAAATAAGAGATGTAGGCCAGGTGGAGAAGCCAGCTAGGCATGCCTCAGGCTGTGCCCCTGGGCAGATGGAGCTGGTGGGAAAGTGGGGGACACTTGCTGCCTCAGCAGCTCAGTGGCCTGTGTTCTTGTGGCAGAAAAGAGAAACGTGGAGTGTAGAGAAGGAGGCTCGCTGCAGTAGCACTTGTTTGGAAGAGGAGATTGTTCCTACAAAGGTGGTTGTGTCTTTTTTCAGGTGCCTATGTAGGTAGGAGCATTGGGAAAATGGATTAACTGTTTTGATGAAGCATGGGATGCAGCTGTTCTCCTCATGCCTTTCCTATTCTCTCTTGTATACTGCCAAACATATGTTCAGCATTTAAGGGCAGCAAGTAGCAACTTAGTGGCTTAGGAAGGAAAGGCAGAAGCATGATCATGGAAACTGGTACGTTTTAAAGTCACTACAAATGTTAATACATGCCCTTTGGAGTGGTGTGTCTTGATCACCCTGCCACATATGCACCCTCCCTGCCTTGACAATGCTGCTGCTGAAATCTCTGTTCCCCATGTTCTGCATGCAGACAGCTGTGCTGTCTCTGCACTGTTGGAACTTAATCCCTCCAATTAATATTTCCACACACATATTGTATCTGTAATGATGAGGCTTGATCCTCAGAGATACTTATACCCCTTGTTTTTGGTTTTTTACTCCCCCCTTCTGCCCTCTGCTACCCTTTGCTTTCTCTTACCTCCTGTTTACTTGCATACATTTGTCCACCTCCTTTTTTTTGCTGTCAGGGGACACGATGGGGAGTTAGCCATCAGCTTTACTGGGCTTTTGCATCAGGAGTGCACAAGTCTCCGGGCTTTGAAGGCTTTAACGGCTGCTGCTCTGACTGAGATGAATATTGTGTATCTGTGCAATGCACAGCAAGTAACACAGCACATCCATATTCTCTGTGCATTGGGCAGAATTTCTCACTTCATACATCATTCTCAGCTTGCTGCAGCAATTTCACAAAGTCAATCCCTATCCATTAACACATAAGAAAAGCAGCGGAGAAATATACATGTGGCACAGGATTTTTTTTTTAATTTTGAGGAGGTTTTCTAAGCATATTAGACATAGGCTTTATCACACTGCAGTATCATGAACTGCATCTAATCCTCCAGAGCCAAACCTTCTTTATGCTAAATAACAAAAAACCAAGTCTTTGGCTATTTGGCGTGTTCTGTGCAGGAACTGACTTGCCTGTCCATCGTGCTGTGTTGATCACAGGCTTGACCTCCTAAGTTATGTAGTTAATTTATCTGTAGATGATCACCTCTGCATAGTCAGGGTACTATCTCTGACCCTGCTTTCATGATTTTTCTGATCATGTTTTTTTGTATCCTCTACCCTAAGTTTCCAGCATAGGCTTTTTTCCTCTTGTCCAATTTCCAACGGATCTAACCACTCAGATGGTGATTTTTCACTGTAAGAAGGGATCTTGGAGGCTTTTGCACCTGTGTAGTCTCCTGATTTTGGATGCATGGAAGGTAATGGGTTGGCAAGTGACAAGACAGTCCTGGCCAGATGGATGAGCTGGCGGGAGCATGGCCTGAAATGCTGCTCTGCTCTGGCATAGCCAACATCTAGCCATCAAATTATCTTTAATTTTCACATATCTTTGTGTCTGAGAGCAGTTCATTTGCCTCCGTTAGTGCAAAACTTCCAAATTGTAAGAGCTTGTGTGTCTTATGCTGCCCATAAAAAGCACGGGAATGTGTGTGCTTCACAACAGACGATGGGGAAGCTGGTACAGAGGTGTTTCTTCTGGGTGTTGCACACCAGTTTCCTTAGATAGCTAGGACTTGCACAAACCTGGGGATCTGCATATGAGGGCTATGAGTTCTTACTGTTTTGAGTGTGCTATTCACACTCTCTAAACTGCAGTGAAAGTGCATTCCACTGCCATCAAAACACAAAACCAGATTACATAGTTATGTGATTATTTGCTTTTACGTGGTAGAAAAATCCAGAGGTTCTACATGTTAAAAGCAAGGTTCTGGCTTCACTTCTTTGGCATCAGATTTTATCTTGGGCTCCAGAAGGAACCTCATGCAGTGGACAGACTGAAGAAACAATTGGAAAAGACTGGGAGATATATTTCTACCTGCAATAATCTTATTTCCAGGCAGGGGCTCCATAGAGTTCTCTGTGAGGAAGTTGCTACAGCACTGGCAGGAGTTATGGAACAAGTTGCTTGAGTGTGTTGCTCCATGAAATCGTTTATGCAATGTCAAACTCCCGTGGCATTGCGTTTTAGTGCAGTAGCTGCCAAGTGTGTTGTGACACGCAACAACCCAGTGCAGTCCATGGCACTGCTGGGAAGCTGTGTCCTGCTGCTAGTCTCACCCTTGACTTTGGGGGTACTACATCACTCATGAACTTTGTTTATAACATGCCATCTGTGAGAGGCCCTCAAAATAATTCAGCCAAATTAACTGCTGCACACCTCCTAAGTGCTCCAGGTTGTTCTCACTGCCCATGCTCACTCCTGTCCAGAAGGCAGAGGTGGTCTCCAGCGCAGCTCAAGAACACAAGCTCGTAGCATTGCCACTCTTCTTTCCAGAGACCTTTGACTGGAGTCACGCTTCCCTACAGAAGTGGTGTTGCAAATGAGCCCCTATCGTGTTCCTGAGGGATTTGATATTGTTGAGTGGCTCAGTTGAGTGAAAGCAATTTTGGGAAGAATAGCTGGGAGTTGGAGCAGGTAAGTGGAGTTGCTGGAGCAGGGAGAAGCTGTTTGGTGCCTGTGGCTCTTGCATGCTCTAGCGAGTTGGAGCACAACTCGTACAGGAACTGCAGGCTGGCATTGCGCACCATGCTCCAGCCTTCTTGGGCTTTGGGAAAAGAATGGCTCCTATCGCACTGGACCAGACAGAAAGCGTGGCATGCTGTACACTGGAAGCAGGCACATCTCTGTGCTAACGTCACAGCTGACAGGTGACAACCATGTTCTGCAGAGGTGGGCGGTACAGAGCCAGGGACTACTTGGAGAAAGCCCAGGGAGACAATCTGTTTAACAGATCTGCTCTCACGGCTCCCTAGTTGAAAAGCAGCCTGTGGCACCCTACTTAGGCCTGTTACGTCTTTCATTCTCTCCAAGCAGCTGGGCTGGCTGGCACCAGGGAAGAAGGGCTGCTTGTCCCACTATGAAAATTGCACCCAAGAAAGAGCAACTTGGCAGCAGCTCCCTGGGATTTGTGATTTCGGCGAGTTGTTAACAGTAGAGAGTGGGGAAGAGGTGTGAATGAATTACTCCATCTCCACAAGTTTATTCCCTCTGGGGGGATCCAGGCATAATCTTCTTCTTCCTGAGCTTGCCTTGCTGATTTTGTAAATCTGCAGCATGTAGGCAAGGTCCTAAATATCACCTAAAAATATCTGCCCATCGTGGAGATTTATTCATGCTGGGCCCTTATGGAGCATCTCTGCCTAGAGATGTTTTTTTCCCTGATGTGCTGAGTTATGTGGCGCTTATATGCAGAGAGGGGACTGCCTCTGTCTAGTTCTGGTAAGACAGATGGAAAATAATACGAAAAAAGAGTAGGAAAAAGCATAATAAAAAGTGTAAGGAGAACAGCACCGAGCTGAACAAATATGGTTTTTCCAGCCAAAAGAGGTTTGTAGGGCAAAACAAGAAAAATGCACTTATTATCTGCTCTTTCTGATGAGGTTCACAGCCAGAAAAAAGGAATTTCATCACTGCCAGTTCCAACAATGAAAGGCTGCGAATGAAATTCTTCCCCCCCAGTCCTTAAAAGCTTGATATTTTCCCAATAGTATTTGAGGCTAAGGTCTGTTTGCAAGTGTCTTGCTAAAATTAGAAATTTATATTTTAAAAAGTGTGACTCAGTCACGTGCCTCCTGGGTTTGGGACATTGCAGAGATTGCCAAGCCTTTGGGAAGCGGAGATAAAATGGTGGGAGCTGGCAATACTGCACCTTGCCCCTTCCCCCTGTCCCTAGCAGATATTTACAAACTAATATTGATTTTCAGTCATTGATTTTTCAGCAGTCAAGTACTGCATGCATTAAAAGAAGCATCAAGGGGAAGTCACAATCTCCAGAGACAGAGCAATGCCACACAAGAGGGAGGGCAAGGGGTAAAAAAGCATCTTTGTGTATGTGGCTGCTCATCTGCATTTTTATTATAAAAAAGCAAAGATGGAGGTCTTTCTAAACAGAAAGCAGTCACATTCCCCGTGTAACTCCTGGTGCCAGGAGAGCTATAGCCACGCGAAGGTCAGAGCAGGGACTTTGCAGCCCCAGCACAACATCTGGGCGTGAGAAGGGTGCCCAGCTGATGGGGCGGCCAGGGAGTGTAGATGGCGCCCTGGGAGTGTGTGGTGCCCACTGCGCCGGCCAGCTCTGCACCGCTGCCGCAGCGCTCGGCAGGCAAGAAAACGCTGAAGGCAAATGCTTACTTCTTGGTAAACAACCTAATCTTTTATCAAATAATTTATTTTATGTAAAGGAAGGATTTTAGTTTGCAAAGCTAATCTGCCTTGTCTAAGCCCTCATTTTTATCTTTGAAGCCCAAGTAAGTGTCCAATTTATAGTATTTAGTAGATAGGATTTGGGATTCTTATCAATTTTGCAATCTTGGTTTTTGACTTTCTGGTCACGTTTCTAAGAAAAAAAAAAAATCCGCTCAAGAAACTGACATGTTTGACAGTGTATTTGCTTTTCTTTTTCTTGAATGCCTGAAACATTTCTGCCTGGGAAGTGTGTATTAGAATTACCAGAAGGTTATAACAGTATTCTAAAATTTTCCTCAGAGTAAATGACTATAAAAGCAAAAGTGAGGGAATTTTCTTATTTCTCTGGCTTCAGTATTGTCAGTCAAAATATTCCACACCAAATTTATCAGGAGGTAAAAATCAGTAGGAAAACAGGAAAGAATTTAATCAGAGTTGCGGGTTTCAGTTTGAGACATGCCAGCAAGTTTTTACTTGTAAAATTTCTGAGGTTTGTGTCTTGATCTTGAGTCTGATGGGGAAAAAAAGTCCCCAGTTTCCAACGTGCTGAGCACTTGCTGAAGCCCGGAGGGCTCAGACCTTCAGCAGAGCAAGCTCAAGGTAACGTCTTCATGACTCAGATGTCCCCATCTTCATCAGTATTTTGGTACAGCAATATGCAGTATTGCATTGCACAAAGACAGGGATGAAGCTAACCTTGGTAGCCCATTTTGCATGATCCAGTTAGTACAAGTGAACCATCTCTTCTCTTGGTGAGATGCTGTTCTTAAGAACAGTTGCAAAGAAGCCAATGTCACTGCTTGGGTGAGTGAGCAGCTAATGACTTGTGCCTCTGTTTAAAAAAAAAGAATAAAAAAATAAATTGTTTTCTGGGCAATCGTTAAAATTAGTGTAGAGATGTTTAGGTACCCGTTATTTCACTTGTTGCCTAATGTTATGTGGTGTTCCTTGTTTATGGTAGCATTCACAGCTGCGGCCCTTGCTGTGCCAGGAACTGCTCACTCAGGTATGTGTGTCTCGAGCAGCTGCACACAGCAGACCTAGTAAAATACGCGTGGTTGAGTACTGCAGCTGGGGAGCTGAGGCCTAGACAAAAAATTGCAGGTTACATACAGAAACTATGTTGTCTGTACCTCTCCTGGGACCTGGGCTGACCCCCAAAGCACCAGAGCATTCACCCGTGTCGTGTTAATGTTGTGTAATGAATTTGTATCTTGCCCTGGCAGGCACAAAATACCAGCACTTTTTCAACCTGAAACAGACTTACTTCAAGAAACACCCAGGAGAGAATTGTGTTGTTTCACTTCTGCCGTGGACTTACTCATATTCTGCCTTCCCTCCCCAAATGCCTCAGGTATTACTTAGACAGTTACAGATCAGGGGCAAAAGACAGGAATTGCTTCAAGACTGGGATGCCACCTGTAGTGTTTTGTGACACTTTGTCTTTAGGAATCTATTGCTGTCCTGTTGGCTTTTTTGGGTGAATTAATACCCACATTTATGAGGCCAGGGAGCTGGGTGCTGGGGCATGCCCTGGGTGCCATGTGCAGGAGGCAGCCGATTCTCCCCACCAGCTGGTGTGACACACGTTGGTGGGCCTTCTCATCGTGGCTGAGCACAGTGATGTCTGTCAGCATTAAGACTGATACTCATCCTCCATATGTTTACTGAAAAATGACTGTGGCCACTCTTGAGCTTACCACACACCGGCGTGTGGCTGAGAAGCCGTATCAGTATGCTGGTACGCGCTCCTGCCCGTTGGATTGCCTGGCTTGATTCTTCCCTCGTACTGACTTTACCCCTACGAATTTCTCTGGCTTCTGTGAAACTATTCACTCCAGCCTGCTCTGGTGTAAGCGAGGAGAATCGGACTGTCAGTCTGGAGACTGTTCTGCATGTGATTCATCCATCCTTCTGTGTGGATCTGTGGGGAAAAATGCCCATGAATATTCTTAGAAGACTGCCTTAGGCATAGATTTGGTTTAAAACAGATGTATAATCAGATCTAGTTGGTACCCTCTTCAGATCCAAACATTAAGCTAATATGATGCATTCCACAATATGCAGTTCAAGCTAAAGTTTGGTACTGTGGTACTGTTTATATCCCTGCAGCACTCCGTACAGTGTCCGGAGTGCCAAAACAGCACAGGGTCTTCACCTGCTGGCTTCTACCTGTTAGACTTCATCTCTGATTGCTACTATTTTTCTCATCTCTTGGCCCACTTGAGAATTGGGGACCAGCAGCCTCTGACTTTGAACTCTGTGATTATGTTTGCTTGCCCGACTGTCCCCTTCACATTTATCCTCCATCTTGTCTGAATGGTTTCTGTTACCCTGAGAAAATCTGTTCAAATGCACGGATGCTAGTCAGTCAGCCCTGGAATTGGCAAAGGATATGTCTTCTCATATGAAATCTGTGCCCTCAATACTACTTCTACTTTGTACTAAAATAGTAAGAAGCCTTTTTCTGACTGCTAAACTTGGGCTGACGGATGTCTGCTGGGGGTTGTCTGGGTGGTTATGGGTCCATCCTGAAGACTCGAATAAAATGGTAGGAATGTTTTGGGGCACCAGAAGTGGCTTTGTTTTTTAAGCTGGGTATCAGTGTAGTTTCGCCTTGTTTTGCCTTCCTCTGGAGATTGACTGGTAGAAGTTGTGCAGGGTTTTGTGTAAGGACTCTAAATTATATCCAATATGCTGGAATGTGGCAGACTTCCCTACATAGCCCTACCAGTCACAGTTCTGACTTTGCTCTCTTGGTCCGTGGTCCCTTCAGGATCGGATAGCTAAACTAAGTCTGGCTTTATTGGATTAGATGGGGTTTGATGCAAAAAATGAAGCTGACTTTAGAGCACCCTCATTAAGAGGGGAAAAGCATTGTTTTTTACTTTGAGACCTAGAGACAGGTCAGAGCTCCTTTGGAAATTATCAAGTCTGTCCTGTTGGATTTCTTTGAGTTCTTTTTGTTAGTGGACTCGAGAGAACTTTTTTTTTTCCTTCTTCAATCCATCAGGGAATGTCAGTGCTCTTCCGAACTTCAGCTGTGCCAAACTGTTCTCTAGAATTAACATTTTCAAATGAGCCAATGATTAGGTTACAACTCAGAAACATCGGTTATTTTCATGGGTAACTATGATCAAATTTTTGGCCTTTTGTGAAGTTGACTATCCTTGAATGTGAACCTAAACCTCCAGAAATAATTGCTATCAGTTGTGCTACTGAGCATTGACCACTGCTGAGCAATGGAGTTAAAGCGTGTACCTTAAAACAAAGTGTCCATCGTTATTTTGTTTTAGTGGCATGGTAGTTTAGTGTTGCTGCCCAAGATAGAAAAAGAGATAGAATTTTTATTAAGCAAAGTGGGAAGTTTGGAAGCAATAAACAAACTGAAGACATGAAGAAGGATTTGCTTACCAAAAGTTTATCTACTTTTTTTCCTAAGTGTCCTATTGACTTTTCTTTAAAAAAGAAAAAGCACCACCCCTCCCTTCTAACCTTCCGCTTCCATCATTACGTCTGTACAATCTTGGGACTGATTTATTAAGCACATCATAAAATTTTACATCATGTAAAGTATTTTTAGATTAAAAACATTTATCTTGGTTTGCAGAAATAATTTCTGAATCATATTCAAATGCTGTGATTTCACATTCCATAAGTCATCAAATTTTAGCCACAATAGGAAAAATTATCAATGAAAGATCTTAAAAACACAAATTACATTGGTGACTGGTTTCTGTTGTTGTTGTCTTTTTTTTAATTGCTGCTTGTGACTATTAGATTCTTGGTACATGTGGCAACAGGTTAGCTGCCTACCTAAGGATTATATGCTTTGACATGAAAATAATACACAAACCTGCCTGGCACTGCAGTTTCTAGGATAAGCATGGCACTCACTACCCATTCCTACAGCAGATCGCAATAGGCATTTAAAATCTGTTTTCCACCTTTGGATCAAAGGACTCCAGTCAAGATCAGTAAGAGTCTGTGTCCTCCTTCCTTTTCTTTCTTTCAAGAGGAAGCTGGCATCACTGAGGAAGTATAGAAAATGCCACTGTACAGTTGTACCAGTGAGTTGCAAAGGATATTGCGCTCTCTGCAAAGGAAAAGTCTGAGAAGAAAAATGTTTGTCATGATATTTAAGAGTACAGCTTGTGGGATTGGTCTAAGTGCAAAAATCTGGTGTCATACAGTGATTAAGTGACTTCTCAACTGGAAGGGGAACTGGGAGCAGTGTACGGCACCGTATCCCCCGCAGATAATTCAGCCTCTCAATGTGAATATGTAGATTTGTCCTATCTGAGCATAGCATAGCATACAGGCTTTGGGAGTCTGAGTTAGCTTGCTTGGAGCTCTCTGGAGAGGCTTTGCATGGCACAGCAGGGCAGGCATACCCTTACCTGCTATGAATGCTCATTTAAAAAACATGAGTTACGTTATACAAGTGTGTTGCCCATTACTGATGCAAGCTGGGCAGAGCATCAGAAGTCTACTTCCTGATGAGAAGCGTAATGTCAGCCCTAGCAGCAAATGAAAGGAAACCATGTTACTCAGGAACAAGCTCAGGAGTGACAAGCACAGGATGGACTGTGGTGACCACCCCCAGCACGAATTAAATACTGCTTTGGCCTTACTGAAACCCTGCATCTGAACTTCTTTTTCTTTGTTCTTCCTCTTTTCTCTTAAGCAGTGGAGTGGCTGAATCTAGACTGATATTTTGCAAATACTCTATGCTTCTATAATAAGCCAAACTGGAAGCTGTAGATATGAATGTAGTTACTTCACAGAAGGCAGGGGAGTTGGATTTAGATGTGGATTTTCATCGCTAGGTTTTTCCCTTGGATTTTACCTTCTGTATAGCTAAGGATGCTCGTACTGTATGTGTGTGCATGAGTGCTTACGGAGAGTGCTAACCCGTGCTGATACTATTTGCATGGTAATGCAAGTGCTTTCTCAGTCATTAGCATTACAGCACAGACTCGTGGACACGTATGTGATGCTTGAGGGAAATTAATATTTCCAGACAATAAAATCTGAAATGCTCTTATATGGTTGTAATAGTCAGAGCATTTATTTATAGTAGAAAGTGAATATATCAGTTCTGTCTGGCTTAGTGTGGAAAAGATTTCACCACTAGAAACATCTCCCCTTGAAGAGATAGGAGGTTGTTATTTTGAAGGAGTGAAGTTACACATGTGCATAAATCTCCCAAGAAGTTTATTCTGGAGTCTGCAGCAGATGGCAGGTGAGGGTGAAATAATGTTATATATATTTGAACTGCCTTTACTTAAAAACAGAGCAGAGTGCTGTGGTTACGGTGCTTTCCATGGAAAAGAGACATGCTTCTCTGGTTTTGGATACCAAAAGATACAAAGTGGAGAGTGAGCTGCCACATTGTTCTCTGGGAAGAGCCACCCCTTGGGAAGACACGGCTCAGAATGGGAGGGCTGAGGAATGCTAAAGGCAATATGTCAGGAAACTGCCATGTACGGGAAGAATTGCAGGCTTTCAAAACTGGCACTGAAGAATGGCTGGTGAGACTTCTTTGGGCATAATTGATGGATGACTCTGAGGCATTAAGAATATGCAGTTTGTTGTGCAGAAGCGGGACAAGCAGCTGAAGTGCATGGCAGTTGTCAAAGGCAGGGGAGCCTTTTGAAGCAAATAGAAATGGTGTGATGAGATGAATGTAACAGATGATGGGAAAGGAAGAGATGGAGCAGGAGAAACCAAAAGGGAGGAATCACAAGTTTCCTTCAACACTGTCAGTCTGATCTCATGCTGCCTACCATGGAAAACTATGTTAAATGCTTTGTTTCACAGTGGTCAGTAGGGACGGGCCACACAAGAATTTGACAAAGAAATACTAACATACTTTTTGACTCTCTACTGCTGTTGAGCGTATAGAGGGGAAAGTCTCCTAAGTGGAGGTACCCAGCTGAGTAACGTGTATATCCTCAAAAATCGTGTTTCCTTTATATAAAAACCCATCCCACTCCTAAAATTACTAGCACAACATTAGCTGAGTTATGCTGTGTTGTGAGAACTCACCTTGTGATGTCTTCTTTTCAACACCATTTCCAAATAATATTTAGCAACAAACCAGGCTAATTAAAAACAGCAACTGGGATGAAGCTCTTTTCCCTTTTCGGCAAACAAATGACCAAGGCTTTTTACATAGCTTAAAAAAATAACTCTGCAGTTGAAATTTTGTAATGCCTAATTCAGTCATATTCACCCCATCAGTTCGTTTTATGCTACCTCTATCTGTTTAAAGCTGGTCTTCATAAGCTGTCAAAAAGGTGTGCGCGCAGTGGTGGGTAATGTTAACATGTCAGCTGAAGGAAAATGTGGGTGAGGGACCTGATGTGTATTAAGTGTTGAGGTTGTTTCTTCTTGCCAACTCTTGCTTTTTATACGAGCAAGCCAAATATATAGCTATGCAGATAATCAGCAAATATAAAAATAAGATGCTTCTCTACTTCTGAATGTGTGTGTTCTATTGATAAAGTGTTAGCTGCTTTGGGGTTGGTGTACTGTGGAAAGCAACAGGAGGTGAAGTCCACAGCAAGAGGCATTAATTAGAGGAGACAATAGTGTGAACATGCTGTAGTACACTCAGGTGAGTCTCTGGCACACACTGATTTGTACGTTATTAAAACAAACTCATCAGTTACTTTCTGGTACCCTGAATATTGAAAACTGATTAGTGTGACAATGTATTTTCATTAAAGCCAGACACAGGGGACAAAGAGCATATTCTGTGATAGGCAATTAGTTCTCGTCTTCCTAGTCTTGCTGGTCCAACTCGATCAAAACCAGATTTCCTCATACATTGCTCTGTTGTCTTTCTTTGGTATAACTTTTTTTTGTTTTGTTTTCTATCACCACATGGGTACTATGTGAAGGAGGAACTGGTTCTTCCATGATGGAGGGGATTAGTTTCAACAGTTTCAGCAGCTGTTGCTGGGGAAATGCAGGATACAAAAGGAACTCACAAAGCAGTGGAGTTTTAAACTTTGCTTTTGCTTATAAATAAATTTTCAACATTTGTATCTTCACATTATTCTTTGGGTACTTTATTTACTAACTGAGGAAAAAAATTTTTTTCTGTAGTGGGCCAAATCCAAGCTCTAGGCTTTGTTCTTCTGGGAGGGATAGTGATTCCAGTCTGGAGACAAAGTCCAGGGCTTAGTTGCCATTCCCTACAACTTGTGAAAATGTCGAAAAAGCATTACCAGTTCCTGTGCTATTTCAGGGCCAGTATAAGAGTAAGCAGTGACTAGTGCTGGCTGCAGCCTCTTGCCCGAAGAAGCCTCTTCACCCTCGTGAATAACTTTCAGTGCACAGAAGACACAGAATCTGAAATGAAAAGAAGTTTGCAGTAGAGCACTAGGTCAGTGGAGTAGAAGATTAAATGGAAAGAACGGTTGTCATGAGTCAAAGCTGAGACTGTAGAAGGTGTTAAATGCTCAGGACACTGATGTGAGTTCCCACTCTGATGGCGTTAACAAGTTTTGCTATAATTCAGTTACACCTTGGAAACAGTTAAAGCAATTTAACAGCAAACTTGGTATAATTACTAGTTAATATCCAAAGCCAGTGCTTCTAAAGTGTAAATTGTTTCTGTATTGATCTAAGCCTACGCTGTCAGCATTCTGTAGAGACTGAACTTTAAGTGCTTAATTCAGCTGTATGCAACCAATAATTTTGCTTTTTATCCCCCAAACAAAAGTGCCATTGTTTATTCTATTTTTCTGCAATAATAAAATCAATTAAATTATTTTTTTCCACAAACATAGCTGATCTTTGTAATCAACACATTTGAAATGCCAACATGTGGAAAGAAAATTATGACAGGATGTTATGCTTATTAAGAGAAATGGAAG
The DNA here is from genome assembly GCA_013398915.1 of Dromas ardeola. Lineage (NCBI taxonomy): Eukaryota > Metazoa > Chordata > Aves > Charadriiformes > Dromadidae > Dromas > Dromas ardeola. The sequence continues at coordinate 219,920 of VYZM01007338.1, forward strand.
AGCGGCTAGCAAGAGACTAGCAACTGACTCTGTCAAAGTCTATTAGAGCTGTCTGAACACCGAGACTGAAAATAGGGGATGGCATGAGGACTAGGAGAAATTGTTTCCCCAAATTCCTCATGTGTCAGCAGAATGGTGCAACCCACCCTGGTGAGAGTGTGATATGGAGCAGTACTGGGCAATTCATACTGTTAAGTACTTTGCAAATAGAAATGATAAGATACACAGGTTTTGCATCAAGTATTTTCTTCTTGAACAAAAAGCAGATACCACTTTTAATATGTTTGGAGGTAAATCTGAAAAACAAAGTAAAATATAAAAGTAAATAAAATTAATAGGTTGTGAAGGAACAGATTGCTTCTGGTCCCAGGCGTACCCACAGAGGTCCCTGCTGAAAGAGGTGCTGTTCGCGTTAGTCCTGTGGCTGGTTTAATCTTTAGCAGGCATTAGTCTTGGTGTCTGCCCAAGCCAGGAGACAGAAAGTTCAAAGCCGAATCAGATTTAAATGGGTCTCCAGCAGACCAAGACTTCAAGCTGGTCCGCTCTCCCATGAGGAAACATATTGCTTTGTGTGTCAGGAGAGACTGGAGAGTTGTTAAAACTCCACAGAACAATTAATAATCATGTTCACGCACCCCCACCCCCCAATTAATTTGATTTCACTTTGAATTTTTCTCAGCTGACTCTAATAAAGACTCTAATGAAGCTCTCTACATAACCTTCTGGGTTTCATAGCCTTCCTCTCTCTCCCAGGCAAAGCCTATTGTGATTTAATTTTCTCTCTTCTTTTAATTTATTTATGTTTTATAGCCCTGCCTGCCTGACAAGCTTCCCCTTATCTGGCCATCTCTTTAAACTCCCACTTGGTTGCTCCTATGAACATGTATTACATTTTTTATACATAATATAAATATATTTGCTGGGAGGATGGGACAGTCCATTGGTTTCAATAGGCACTTGGACACCAGATTCCCTTTGTGACATGTTTCCTCAGTTTGCTAGCTACCTGTCTGGATGGTGGGTAAGAGGTTAAAATTGTTTCATACAGAGATGCTCATGAAAAAAGACGAGTAATGGTTCCCTTCAGAGTGTCTGAAATGGAGACACCTCAGCCTGCTTCCACGTAGAACAAGTTAAGGTGCACTTACATATGCACAGGGATGCTTTCCCTGTTTGGGTTCCTCTGGCTATCGGACAGGCAGGAAGAACAGGTACTGAGCACTTTGCATCAGCCTTTGTGGCAGGCTGCAGTTAGACCTTCTCTGTTTAAAACCGGGGGGGAGAATTTATGAAGACAGAATGTCATTAGTGGAGCTGGAACTGGGAGAGTGGAGTGGAGAAACCACCCAAAGCTCCTGCAAGGTGCCGACAGGGATGACGGTGACCTGATCAAGCAGAATCATTTAGATGCAGAGAAAATGAGACCCATTTTTTAGTCCAGCCTGTATCAAGGACAGCAGTGCACATACTGTAATCCAAGTACACCCATCAATAATTTAAAGGAACAACAGACTTTCAGACCTTTAGAAAAATCAATTAAACTTCACAAGCAATCACATTTTGCCACCAGCAGAGCTGCTGGCCTGAGAATGAAAGGTATCATTGTACCTGTTATTCAGTTATGCACTTAAGGGGGAATATCACTGGCAAAGGTAGGTATTTTTCTATTTTTGGCAATGTTGGTATATTTATGCTTATTCTGTTGTTTTTTAAACATCTTTTCAGTAACCATCTCTTTGTATCAAACTGTGACTCCTGTATTGTATTTGCTCTGCTTCCTACCACAAATCAACAGTGTTTCTTGCTTGAGAGGAAGAGTATAGAGTGTGTGCTTTTGCTTTCCTCCTACCTATCCTCAAAATAAAAGAAGAAAAAGGAGAAATGGCCTTAGGAGAAAAGGCCGTTGATCATTGGGCAGCTTTTTAGGCTTATAACTTCTTTGGAAACTGGTATTTAAGTCTGTTCAGTATTTGAAATAAATATTTCACCAAATATGTAAGGAAGGACCAGCAAGCTCAGTCTGCTTTTGGGGCAAGTGATGAGTAGGTATGATTATGGCCGGAAGGCAAAAGAGGATTTCACTCGGGTGAATTCCAGAGCTTTCTGGGTGCCCCTTGACTGAGTCACTCTTTCAGGTGAAATTATCCTTGTTCAGAAAATAACCCAGAATTGACTTGAATCTGAGTAAAAAAAATGAAGGATGAATCCAGGTGAAGGAAGAGCTGGTTCCAAGGCATTTCCCCAGAGAAAGTATCATTTTAAGTACAAAAACATCCTTGGCGCCAAGACCAGAGCCTGCCCTGGGAGAGTTCCCTAAGTGTCATGCTTAATGGATTACAGCCAGTGTATTATGTTTGCTTTTGTGTTGTGTGATTTGGACCATCTGCAATTTTTCTCTGCGAAGTGCCACAGCACAGCCTGAACCCCGCAGTGGTGAGAGCTGTATGCAGGTCTCCCTCACTTTGCCACTGGACTGGAGTAGGAAGGGAGAGCAACATCGTGTCCTGTAGCTATATTTAAACTACAGATGCTGAGATTTTTTTGTAAAAAAAAGCCTGTTTCTGTTACTTGCCGGACTGAACGTCACTAGAAAATAGGCAATGAAGTTCTGGTATTTGAGACTGAATGGTTCTTAGCCATCAGTTGCACCTGACTTCTGCCTGAAGTCTGTAAATAATGAAGTATTCACTGGTGTGGTTCCCAGATCCTTGAGTCTTGCTTCTCTGCTTGCAAGAAAGGTAATGTGCTCAGCTCCAGTCCCACTTGCAGTATACATGCTCTCTGAAGATGCTGGCCATGACTTGTAAACTTCGGGTTGAGAATATGGTTCTTGGACTTCTCAGAAAGGCTGCTCTCCTGGAGAGACAACAGGGAGTTTTGCTCCAGTGTCTTTTGGCAGGAACAGTCAGAATATTCCACTTTGTTTCTATGTGGGGATTTTTTTTTTCCGCAAATAACATCTCAAATTCTTTTTCTTATTGGAGAAAAAAACCAGATACTATTTGATTCTAAATGCTTGCAAAGTAGCCAAGCAGCTTGCTGGAAAAGCAGTGCGTTCTTTAGTAAGAAATTGAAAGAATGGTATTTGGCAGTGAGCTGCTCATTAACTGTAAGTCTGCCAGGCTGCATATTGAAGAACAGTCAACTGATAGCTAATTAATTATAGCTCAGTACAAGTGGTTGTGGTCCACACCACTCAACTATAGGATGACTCCTTCCATGCTTGCCTGAAGGGCTTAATCAAGTTGAAGAATGAGCAATATATAAACTATACAAAAAACAAATGGAACGTTTCAATTTACTGATAGCAATTGGTTATTTAATCCTTATTAGCTTCTGAACAGATGTTTGTGTTTTGCTCTTCACATGTGGCATTTCAAGACAAGTTCCTTGAATTTAAAATCTGTCTCAAGTATTTATGAAAATTTACTTTTTCCATCTGCCTTAGAGTGTAGATTATTACAGAAACAATGGCTTTGCCCATGAATGGATGCATTTAATTCTCAGTTGCTTAACATAAACATATATCTCTTGTGCACTGTGTTGCAAGTGTAGTAGTACCTATACACTGTGAACGCAATAAATGATATCATCATTCTTTCAGTACAGCCAGTACCTGAAATGTCGAACAGCCAGCTCATAATGTTTTGATCAGACTGTCTCATCAGACTGTGCCTGAATGACAATGTACTGGCATGTCACACCATTTACAGCATTTTTTTCTTGCAATCTAGAAGTGCTTTTCAACTCTTTTAAACCTCATGAAGAAGGAAGTGAAACTGAGGAGGGGCTAGTAAATATAAAAATGCTTCCAAACATACTTTTGGTCTGATCACTTAATACTTCTGGTATTAATCAAATGCTTTCAGTAGCCAAAGGTTTAACTGTCCAGCACTTTACAAAGTTCTGAAGATTATGATTTCAGCATATGTTTCAATTTTGCTATTTTAGAGGATCAGGTGTCCTCCCGTGAGTCCAAGTGTGGACTGTGTTGATCTGACAAAGACATACAGTCCAGTGACTTTATTATTGCTCTTAATTTACAGAAAAAGTGCCTACATTTTATTAGTTGGCAGTATTAAAAAACCCCTAATTTTGCATAAAGAATTAAGAAAAATATGCCTACTCTAGAAAACCAACTTTGAAAAACCAAATAGAATATTCGACACTAAGGTAAAATTACATCAGTAAATAAGATTATAGGAAAACAAAGAGATTACTGTAAAGCAGCAATGGCAATGGTGGTTATTCAGTGTTACGCTTCATCTTGAAATGATGTACTACCTTGTCAGCAAAGAAAATTCTTAGTTCTCATCTGCTAAGAGCTCTAACAAGCAATAAAAGAGAAGGTTTTGGTTCATTTACCCCCAGAAGCTGACTCCAATTCAAAAGTTATTTGAGTTAATGATGTATGACCAAAAGAGTATAATATAGATTTAGCCAACATGAAGGTCTCATACCTGACATATAGCATAAAGACAATGTGCAGTCCCACCAGTCCTGCTGCCTATATGTTTTTATGCTATGTTGTTTCTCGAAGCTGCTCAAGAAAGTGGGTTCAGCATGGCAGAGTTACCATGGCAAAGGTAACGCTAGAGTTGTCTGGACAATGATCACTTCAGCAAATACTCTTACAATTACTTACCTCTATTTTCCCTTTGAAATTTTGCTTTGGAGAAACATTTCCATTTAGTTCTTAACTATGAGTGTGCTCCTGGGTTTAAACTGCCTCCAAGCACTTTCTGCCAGCTGATACACTGTGTTTTCTGCCAGGACAATTGTAGAAGCAACAGCACACAGCCCATCTGGGAACACTTGATCTAATGCAACTAACTGTCTGGATGCACTTGAATATGTTGCTTCCCCCTGTTCTTTACGGTATGCTCCAGGGATTCCTGAGCCTCCTGCCACAACAGCTCTAGACATACTGTTATGTTTCAAGGAATGGTAACTCTGATAAGAATAGATTGTGTATTGCAGATCTAATCACGCAGCTTATTCAATATGAAGCTGCCCATTGATTTTTAGGAATTGTATTGGACCTAAAATGTACAGTCCTACATTGGAGAGTATGGAAGTGATATAGTCCTAGCAGAGTGCCAGGAGAAGTGGTTTTTTTTGTTGTTGTTGTTGTTTTTTGAGTTTGTTGTGGTTGGGTTTTTTTCTGATTTTGTACAAAAGAAGGGGAAAAAAGCCTGCTGGAGCAGCATATTTCCTTGCTGCATTGCGCACAATTTTCAGGCCAATAGCAGAGGTGTGGTGCAACTCCTGACTCCCCTATTTGGAGTGAGATGTCATCAAAAGATGGATGGAAGGAATTCAAGAAACATATTGTCACTTATTTTGCATCCTCACAAATCTTCATGGTCTGGTTTGTTGCAGACGTTGTTGTTTGTAGGAAGTTTTTGCAATATGGTTCTATTCACTAGGATTTCCAGATGAAGTACTTGCAGTGATTGATTATGATCTTGCAAGACATACTTCATTCGCAGACAAATTTTGAAAAACACTCTCTATTTCTGGGGATGATATTTTGCGAAACGTACTCGTTCGCAGCTTTCTCTTTCCTCCCACCGCATGGAGTTTCTAACAACCTAGAATTAAGGTGGGAGAGATGAGTAACGCAGAATTGAAAATATCATTGTGGCTCTTGCATATGCAACAACAGCTTTGGAAATGCTAGCTGATTAGTTTTCTCTGCATGTGCATGTAAAAGGACTCGCTTCCCACTTCCCAGCACGGAATTGAATACATTTCTCTCCATAAGAGTTAGATTCTACCTCTGTAAAAGTCATGCGAAGAACTCTGATTTTGTGTGAGGTACAGCCATTTAAACAGCTCCAACTCTTTTAAATGTTCATTTATCTCTATAACTTGGTGATGGTGATAATACCATTTATAACAGTCATTCCACATTAATAGGAGGATCAGCACAGTCTAGCAGCTGACCTGGGGACTTAGTATATGCTCTGCTCTTATCTTCTTCCTGACTTACTGTATGACCTTCAGCAAGTCTATGGCCTTTTCTGTGACCGTCAGTAATCTCCCCATTACTAAAGGTAATGATACTGAAATATATCTGTAATATGACAGCAGATCCTTGGATGTAATAGACTTGCTGTACATACATTGCCATGTATGCTAAATTCTCCTCTGCTTTTATTATAGTGTGGCTCCCAAGAGAATATTAAGCGGACAGGGTGACATTTCCTATAACACACAGTTCTGGTCTAATTCCACTCTTGTAAAAGTTTATGGGCACTTTGTCTTCACTGTCCTGTGAATCATTCATTGCATTAATCTCTATATGAGAGCCATTTTAGAAGATGGTAGAAGACTTTTTTCCTAAAATTTCCTTCTCATATAACATAAATGCTTTTTAATCTGAATTGGAAGAAACCAGTGGAACTTACGGGGGTGATTTGGGGTTTTCAAGACATACATGGTTTAGGTACTGAGTGCCTGAAAGACCCTTTTTTTTTTTTTTTTTTTTCAAGAGATGACATAATGTTTGTCTCACGATAGTTTAAGTTCTAGCACACATGGTTGGAAAGAAATGAAGTTGTTGACAAGGCCTTATTTGAAATGATTCTGTCAATCCAGCATGGCTTTTAAAATCCAGTAGTCCAAACTAAAGCCTGTTTTTAATCACAAAAAGCAATGGAAGAAGGAAATGTCACTTTCTATGTGTTTTTATGGCACCATCCACAATGAGGTTGAGGCTGGGTTGAATTCTGCTCACAACTGCGTTAGCAGTGTTTTAAATCAGTTGCAATGGCATTGCAGTCACAGTGCTCTAAGGATGTACAAAATGTTCGTGTTCACACAGTAAAGTTATATCTTTGGTTCAACCAATGCAACCAGATAAAGCAGGTAAACATTCAGGTAACAGGAGTAATTGTAAAATTATAATGTTTGTAGTAAATGTTAATGCTAATAATGATATTACATGTTCCTTAGCAATATAGTGTTAAAAACAGAAAAGCTTTATTCTAAATATAAAATACTTACTAAACTAAAAATTGCACTGTTTTTGAATCACTGCAAAAGGCCTTAGCATTAGTAATCTAACTGTTACTGGTTGTCATAAAATACAACTAATTATTATAACGAGGTTACAGGCCTGTGTGGTTACAGGCCTAATTATAATGGCTTTCACATGGACTTCAACCATGTTTATACCAATATTTCAGTCTAATAATTTAAACTACTGCTTAAGAGAAATCGTACCAGGAAAAGCATAAAAATGTGTAGAGTAAATTAATATTACACAGACTCAAATGAACTGCAGAATACTATTACAGCAGTTGGTTAAAAACACCACTTACAGCTAAGTCTGGTTCCCCATCTGTGACTGAAATCTTACAGTAATGTGATGGTGTGGTGTTCTGGTACGGTGACCCCTGATGTGGTAAAAAAGTTGCTCTCTCTGTGAATAGCTGCTAACAGAGTACATTGCAGCTGAGGCTGTTGCGCCAGAGGAAGATCTTAACTGGCTACTGGGCAAAAAACCACACCAATCCTTTCTTCTGCCACTGGTGGGAAGCTTGTGAAGAGAAGCATGAGGGACGCCCGGGCACAAGAGAGTACTGCTGGATGTTGGGGTTAGACCTCCTGTGTTTTGGTAGCTGTGAGTACAGAGCAGAAGGAGAACGCAGAAATCCCGATGCACTAAACTGGGCTGGGCACAAATCTTACAGGCAGCTCTTCCATGGCAATCAACTGACAGGTTACTTCAGAACACGTTGAACAGGACAGCTTTCTCAGATTTGTTCTTTTCAGCACGAGGGGGAAAAAAAAAAAGTGCGTGCTGTCTAGTTATGTGAGTTATTTTTAGCCGGTTGCATGCTGTTCTGCCTATTGTTGGTGGGATATTCAAAACAGGAACTCCACTCTTCCTGTCCATCATCTCGTAGAGACTGTTTCCATAAGTAAGATTTTTTTTTTTCCCTTTGTACATTATTAATATTTAAAAAAATCTTCTCAGCAACAGACAGAGGTTTATGGGGAGAGATAGGTGTGTAAACCTCTTCATAGCAAAGAAAGTTGGCCCTGTCCTGACCACTGCCCTAGCACTGCTCACTGATGAATAATGTGGTAATTCCAGAGACAGATATGAGCTGTCTTGAGATTTTCTGTAACATCTTGCCACAATTTCATTTTGCTTCGTGGAACAAAATGATGCTAGCATGAAATATTAAAGTGTCTGCAAATACTGCATGTCACTGCAACTATTCAGGTGCTTCTACACTGATTTCAGGAGAACTTAGTCAAGCACAGCTGCAAATAAAGAAGTAAAATACAAGTTATTCCTAACTCAGGTCACTAAGAAATATTCTATGCCCTTATGTACCTCCTGAGCAATATGGTGAGATCCCTTTGGACCTGCTGCACTGTAAGGAAGTAGTTGACTTGAGCCAAGCAGCTGTGAAGCGGAGCAGAAGGACTGAAGAAATTCTACAACAACAAATGTAGAAGCTACTTTTAGGGTAATATGCATGAATGCAATCTGAGCTGCCTGAGGGGGATATAGGGCTCCTAAACTCCAAGTTATAATAAACAGGGAAGCAAAAGGTGTGGAAGTCTGTCTCAGTGCACAGATGACAACAGTTTGCCAAATTTTGTGCTGTCATTTGGGCTTTACAGGGAGGAGACATCAGGCTTATCAAGAGCTCTCGTGCCTGCCTCATGGCCACCAAGCTGATGGGAGCTACTGCTTCATCCGTTCAGTCTTAGTATGTGAATGCCTACATCTTCAGATACCCAAAAGCAATTTTTAATTTGGCTTCCAAGGACAGAGCAGAAAAGGAAAATAAAGGATATATTTCCTGATTTGTAACCAATATCATACTCTCTTTCTGGTCTGACCCCTTCAGTTGTCTCTGTCTTAACCTCTTATCTGTGCCGTCATTCCTAGAGGATGCTTTCTCCCCTTTCCTCCTAGAATAACAAAGCATACACTTTGATTGTAATTTTTTTTAACTGTGCTCTTTTTGTAAAAAAAAATATTTCAAAGCAACTAGTCATTTTTCCCTGGAAGACCACATCATTGTTGTGTGATTGGAAGCTTTGTCCAAATATACTTTGGCTTATTAAGAGCAGTCACATTCTTCCAGGGGAAACTTCGCAGGTCGCTGTAGAATTTTTCAGAAAATACCCTGACTGCAGTAATTGTTTCTAACATGCTACTCTCACCATATTTCAAATTCCTTTCGTGCTGTTCATATCTTTTTTTGATGTAGGCAATGGAAAGATATACTGATTTTCCTATTGTCAATGCGTTAATTTAAACCTTCCTGGTATTTGTTAGGTGAATTGCTGTCAGTGTTGTATCTTAGGAGATACTTTCACTGCTAGGAGGAAACATAACTGGCAAGGTGGTGAATTTGTTACTCTGTGCATTTATTATAGGAGGGAAATTCCTAACCCCTTATAATATTTTTTTTTTTCTTGAATCTGCTCACTCTGTAGGAATATGCTTGGAAAAGAAATCAGTACTGGACTGATGTTCCATAACTAGATCTGCATTTCTAAGAGCTAAGCTCTAAATTAGCACTAAATAGGGGACACAAGAGTTTCCAAAGGCATCCAGTATTCTCACCTCTATTGGAAATCTGGCCCAGTGCATTTGCAAGTTAAACTTATTAAATACTCTGTCACTGTTGTCAGCATTTCAATATTCAGTGATGAATTAGCCAAGTAGAAACATTAACTTTTCTCTGGGATGCAAATTTGCTGTTGCTATTTTTTCCTGCTTATTTTTGAGGCATTTATTATTATAAACAAAGACTGAAGTGATGTTGATGGAAAAAAACAGTTGCTTTCATTACTTTCTCCTTTTCTCTGAGATGAATTCTGCTCTTTAATGCTAATGTGAAGGAAGCCACTCAAATGTTAACTCTCCAGTTTGGTGCAGCCTTCCAGAGGGACACAGTCTCGACTTGACAATGAATTAATTGCTGGGGAAGCCATACAAAAAATAGGCTTTTGGCTCTCATTTCACCCACCCCCATCTTCCACTATCTCTTGACAATATTTTTCCAGTGGTATATTACTAACACTTATTCAGGACCACTCTGAAGAGAAGTGCCACTATTTATCTAGCAGGCTCTCTTGTTGCCTGTTGGTATCTTGGTTGCATAATGAGACATAACTTTTGCTCAACTTGCAAGTGCCTTCCCTAAAAAGTAGATTAGAAGGAAACAGAATCTAGGAAAGGGAAGAAATTAAAAGTATTTGACAGCGTCACTCTGCAGGGATTTTTTTTGCAACAAATATTTCGAGCCAAAGGCTCCCTTCAAAGCAGGGTAACATGCCTCCAGCTAGGATAGGAGTTTTGCTCTTCACTCAGAGTGCAAAGGTGGCTTTACATCTGCAGAAGCTGTGTAACTGTAAGGAAAAGACAAACAGCTCAGCACTGTTTAAACGGGAAAAAAATAAATTTTATCTTCTTTTGTGGGAACAGGACAGTTGAGAAACCTGGAGATCCAAAAAGTGCATTGCATTTATATAGCTGATTAAGCAATACTAGTTTGTTTTAAAAGTGTGCCAATGACTTGTGGAAAACTTATAAGAATGTTCTCATTACAAAAGGCTTGTTTTCTGTTTTTTGTTGTATTTTTTTTTTAAGAAAAAGAGCTTTAGTTGCTCAGAAGGTGGTGTCTTAAGCACCAGAGGCAGCATACTTTTTGCTGTGAATGAATGCAGAGGATTATTTTCTCTTCTCTCAGCCTCTTCCTATTTGAGATCCCTGGACCGGAGGGAGAGTCCCTCAGCGCTCTGCAGCCCCAGCGCTGCGACTGCTTTCACTGGTATGCAAAGGTGGGAGGGAAGACATACTGGTCACTCTGCTCCTGGTCTTACTTCTTACTTCTGATTCTTTTACCCCAAAATATCAAGAGAATTGAATTTCAGCATTTATTATTTTTATCACAAAACTATAGCCAGCAACAGTCACTTAAAGTAAAAAGAAGACGCATCCCACCCCCAGGTAAGCAGCAGTTAGCAGTCACAGCTGGCTGGCTGATCGCTTGAGGTAATCAGATAGCACACTGATGCCGAGTCCTAACTCAGCAAGTCTCCTCAAGTGAAATTAATCTTATGATAATTAATTTTACTGATAACAAAAAAGCTTCATACAACTCCAGATGTACACACTGTTAAAAATAATACTCTCTGCAAATGAAGTTAGCATTGACAGGGCAATTCCCCAGTACTAGATGGCAGCATTAAGAACACTGTAAGGAATTTCCATTAGTTTTTTTCTGGTTTTGCTTTGCAATCAATATGAATGAGTGAGAAATATGTTGCATTTGCCTTCCTTGGAATGTAAAAAGGCAAAGTATAATTTCTTATTGATTAGTCTAACATAGCCAGACGCAAAACAAAACAGTGCTTCAAATGCTAAAATAGGGAGGAAAGGAAGTTAGAGTACAATCAATTTATTGAATTTCCAAAAGTGTTTGTGGTCTGTTTTGAAAAAAATTCACCACGAGTTCCCAGTGATTTGATGGATGAAACTTTTCCCTAACAGTGTCTGGACAGTGTTACAAAGAAGCCAGAATTCAGAAAAAAGTGCACCTGGAAAAGCCTGCCTCCCATGAAGATGGGAGATCATAGTCCTAACTCTGTTAGATTGCCTCAAGAAGAAGAGTTAAAGGCTAGCTGAATTACTTCGTGGAAAAAACTTCTATACAAACTCTTCCAAAACCTTTTTCCATTAAGATGTAGCACCTAGGTCAATGACTCATTTGATTTGCTCTGTGTTGTATGTCCTGAATTTCCAGAGACAGTTTAAACTCTAGTAACTGTCTGATCTTGTCATTCTATCCCTCCTGATTTCAGCCTTAAATCATCACTTTCAGTTTTGGGATTCTTTTCAACACCAGGGCAAAGCTGAACAGGTCTTTACATGTATACTTGGAGACATAAAGATACAAATCCTGGGAAATGTGGAGAATTTCCCCTTCTCATTGCATCAAACATTGAGATCCTCATCTGGACTACTGCGTTCAGCTCTTGAGCCCCCAACATAAGAAGGACATGGACCTGTTGGAGCAGGTCCAGAGGAGGGCCTCGAAGATGATCAGAGGGCTGGAGCACCTCTGCTGTGAAGAGGCTGAGAGAGTTGGGGTTGTTCAGCCTGGAGAAGGGATGACTCCAGGGAGACCGTATAGCAGCTTTGCAGTATCTGAAGGGTGCCTACAAGAAAGCTGGAGAGGGACTTTTTACAAGGGCATGTAGTGATAGGACAAGGGGTAATGGCTTCAAACTGAAAGAGGGGGGATTTAGATTAGATAGCAGGAAGAAATTCTTTCCTGTGAGGGTGGTGAGATGCCGGCCCAGGTTGCCCAGAGAAGCTGTGGCTGCCCCATCCCTGGAGGTGTTCAAGGCCAGGCTGGACGGGGCTTTGAGCAACCTGGGCTGGTGGGAGGTGTCCCTGCCCATGTCAGGGGGGTTGGGACTAGATGATCTTTGAGGTCCCTTCCAACCCAAACCATTCTATGATTCTAAAACCTCTGAAAAGTTAAGAAGAGTTTTATCTAATTAAAAATAGTATCATTTGAACTCCTGTATGTATTAAGACTTTTATCTGATGGAAAATTGACAAGTTTGACCTGATGATAAGAATCAGGTCCTCACGTTTTACTTACCTATGGTGACTAATGTTAGAGCTAACAAAAATATGTTGTTTGCTGCTAATTAGTGACTGTGTTTGCAGTTAACAAACATGCTGGGTAAAATTTCCACAGTCATTTAAGGAAACTGAAGAATCAGTTCCTCTTGGGGATGCAGTGTTCAGATTCCTAGATAGCTCAAATAGGCTGGGCTTACATTTCACTTCAGCACGTGATGGATGAGTGACTTTGTGAATGAATTGGGGCAAAATTAATCACAAATCTTCACATTTGTGTTGTTTCTCTGGAACATGCAAACATGTATTCTGTAGACTTTAAAATCAAGCCCTGCAGCATGTTGTGCACTGCTGCATGCTTGGAGGTTTGCAGTCTGTGTTGGATGTGGCCTGCATATTTTTGGAGTTAAGGAGTACCTATACTGTTCAAAATTTCTGAGGTGTTTTTTTTTTTGTGGCATTTTTGAGTTCTAGTACTTCATCTGCTGTACTGTCTGTCAAAGGTTTGCAATGATTTAGGAAGGTGGTAAAACACCAGTTCTTAGTGAAGGTCACTGTCTGTCACTCACTTGGGCCCATGACATCTCTCCCCAGGGGACCTGTCTACGTTACGGTTTGTGCTTGAATCCTTCATTATTATTTGAATAAGAAATAGTAGCCAGATTATGAACCCGTTTCTGTTCTGGATGAATAGTTTATTTTCTCAACTCCTTTGGTTTATCCAGGGTAATTAAATGTTGCACGGAAATAATATCTAAATGAATACTAAGGAACACAGATTGTGGATCTGATCTTCAGAAGTTTTCCAGTTTTGATACCAATAGCAGTATTTTTAATCGCCTATTAACATTAATTAGATTAGTAGATTACTGTGTAATTTGATCTATAGACACGAGTGTATCCACCTATGAAATGCAAGAAAACACTGGTGTGTACATTCTGTTAAGGCATTCCTAAAATGTTTATCTGAACATATTTCAGGTGCAAATTTCTCTCTCTCTTTTTTTTTTTTTTCCAGTTACAAGAGGGATTGCTTACAAGTATGTTTTCCTCAGTTTGGCTGAAGTAGTTTTGATATCAAAGTGGTTTTGAAGAAATATGGCAGAGCCATATAATATCAGTCACTCATATCAAGTTTCTGTAACCCTCATAAATCCTTACTAAGTTAAGCATTCTCTCTTTTCAACCATTTGAAGAAGTAGAAGCCTAGGAGCCTCCTGATTTGAGCAGTAAGGCTGTGAATTGCTCTGTAGTACTTTGTTCTTATATCTACCCTTTGTTGGGGATTAAATTCTGGCTTGGGGAAAGGTGGCAGAAGTATTGCATCTTGGCTCCCCATGGTTCCTTGGTGCTATGAGATTCCCATCCAGGGCAAAACAGTACAGGACAAGCTTCGGGATCTTGTGCATTTTATTTCAGATATTTGTTATCTACCTGCACAACCTTTACTCAGTATTTGTGTATGTTTTCATTAGGAAAAACAGTAGACTTAAGTTCCCTGAGCAAGTTTAGCGTTTGCCTTGTTTTTGTTTGAGAGCGCAGTCTCTACTTATGTGGGGAGCAAAATGCAAAGAGAGCCTGAGTTTCTCTGTAGCAGATCTGAAATTCAGTCTTACCTTATGGGCCCAAACTTTATGGTTATGGGAATTATTAAAAGTCCTGTAGGTAGCCTAGGCTTGCTCAAATTGTTGTCACTGTGGCTTTAAACACATTAAAGGACTTTATAATCTCAAATTCTCTTTTGTAAATACACTCCATGTGGCAGCAAAATGCTTCGACTAGATAGCGTAAACAGCATAGTCAACACATTTGGACAGTGCAACTCTGGATCTTTAATTTCATAAGGATGAAAACCTATGCAAAACGTCCCTCCTGCTGTACCTAGAGTGAATCTGAGGGGCCAGCACTTATCTTGGAAGAATGTTGAGAAAGGAAGCTAAGGATTATGGAATGCTCGTAATTCAGTAAGTGTTAGGATTGTGATCTAGTCCTTTCTTGTTACAGTGCAGTTTCTAATTGTTTTTTACTTTTGTTAGGGCAAAATATAAAAGCTAAAAAGAGATATTTTGAATTGGAAGATGTTTGTCGGCTTACATCTACAGAAATTGCTGAGAAGAAATGGTAAAAATCCTTTTCAAACCCAGTGCTGCCCACCCTCCTCCTCTGCCTCCAGCCCTGCAGAAGACTCGGAGTTCAAATCTTATCACTGTGATACAGCTTATGCTCAGAGCTGCTCTGTTTCAGGAGATGCTCCTGGGAGTAATTGTGAATGAGATGTAAAACTCTGTATCTTTTCTTCCATGTTATAGAATAATTTACTGAGTTTATTGGCTTTTCTCCATGTGTTGGCTCTGCTTTATATGTGGATTAAGGCTGTGTTGTTTGACCTGCCCTATATCTGCCTTCTCAGCTGTTACTCGGGAAAGTGACACTAAGGCACAAGTCCCACAGATGATCAGAGAAGCCTTGTCTCTGATAATTGGAGCTTGTCCCTAATACTGAATGACACTGAAAACACCATAAGGTGTGAAAGACATCTTTCCTATTTTGAAATATCGTCATCTGCTCTTCGCTGGAATACCAAGTTTAATTCATCAAATGGCTTCATTAATGCAACAGAATCATTCAGAAAGACATTTTATCACATGCATTGAGTCATAATGGCATCCTAACTACTTCTGAAATCATCTGAAAATCTATTCCTGTCACAGAAGCAGTAACGAGATTGTAAATTTGAAGTGAAATAGAAAGGCAGATAATTGGATCAATGATTTGTTAATGATGATATTGAACAGCTCCTTCACTGTTGCTCCATGATAAAATATATTAAAAAAAAAAAAAATAGTGTGGGTATCGTGTCCAAAACTGACAAGGTGCCAGCACAGAGCTTGTGTGCAGGGATTATGATGCTGCTTGGAGGACACTCAGCAACCATGCCAGGCAGCAAAGCCTTTGGCACAGCTGGCTGTGGTGGAAACCATTTGTGTTTCTCCCTGCACAGCTTTGGCTTTTGTTAGATGAGAGGGAGCAATTGTTCCTGACTGTTGCTTTTCAATATGCTGTGCAGGAATTAGGAGTCACAAACCCAAGGCACGTATCAGTTCAGCCTTTAGGTCCTTCCCCTGGGCCAAGCCAGCTATATGTTTCAGAGCAGCTGCAGCCCAGTGTCGAGGAGGCATGACCCATGGCTGCTTTGTACACTGCTTTTGATATTAAAAATGAAAATGTCAGCATTAAACTGACACACAGGAAATTCTGTTTCTCCACCACCACTTTTGCCCGTGCAGTGGAACAGGCTAAGCAACACCTGCCTGTCAGCGTGCTTGGCTGGTGCAAGGAACTGCTCAGACCACTGTTGTGTGTGGCTGTGACCCTCTGCAGGCTGCTCTCAGGTGTTACTGTTTTGAGGCCTGACAGTAAATGAATTTCTAAATCTCAGCCCAGTGTCTAATTTAGAAATGTCTGGGAAAAGCCTGATTTTAAGATGTTTTTGGGTACAGTGACTCAGGTATGCAAACCTTGGTGTTGGTTGTAGATGAGGGTGAGTGGCAAACAGCTGACCTGATATTTAACCCCATCTGTGTTTTGCAATGTTTGTGGTTACGTACAGGGTGATATTTAGCTATAAGCACAGTAGGCTGTTGCCTAAAGTATTAAACTTCCTGCAGAAGGGCAGACAGGACACCGGCACCTCTTTCCTCCTTGCAACCCATTCCTGTCCTTGCTGCTCCTGAGGAGTGCAGGAGAGCAACTACTGGCAGGTGTCCTCACCCTGCTGCGCCCCAAGGGCGGGAACAATTCCCTGGCATGATAGCCCTGATAAATCCTTCATCTGGAGAAGGGGAAAACACCTCCAGAGTTTTGCTCATGCTTCTGCACATTCTTGAGCTGGCTTTAGTAAATCAGATCTGCGCAACTCGTTCCTCTGTCTCAGAAAAGAGATGACAATCACCTATTACACAGGATCACTTTCAATTTCAGACGGCCTTAAGCTCCTCGTGCCTCTGGGCGTGTGCTAACTAATGCCACCGTTTTGCAGCCCTGTTTGCAATATATGTTTTGTAAACTACTTCTGCCTAAATTTCTCCAAAAAAATCAGTTTGCTGTTTAAATGAGTCTCTGATACAGTCCTAGGCTTTGCTTTCATCAAGCAGTTGTCTGAACAAAATATAGTGCTCATAAATATTTGCTGAAAGCAAACAGCTGGGGCAAAATTCTGTTTTTAAGTGGCTGAAATGCCTCTAAATTTATGTGTTGTTTGCTCACTTTGACTATGTATCAGTCTCCATCGTGAAAGGAGAATGGAGCTGAAATTACAAGCAGTGCTGCCAAGTAAGGGAAACAAAGGCTTTGTTAGTGAAACTGGAAGTTACACCATCTTTAAGTCAGATCCCCTTTACTGCTTGTATTTACTTTCTCACTGAAACAGTAATTTCAGAAAATACAGCTTGCTTACTCTATGTGCAAACTTGTTGGGTTTTTTTTTTTTGTAGTATCATTGTCATAACAATTTGCTGATGAAATAATATCAGAATCCATTGACTTTTGATCTTAGTTTTTATGTGGAATCTAACATCTATTGGTACATCATCACATGTCCGTATCACTGATGTCAGAATCCAGTAACTACTAATGGCTGGCTGACAGATACACTGGAGTTTCCATAGCTACTCATGTGCTGTGTCATCAGCAAGGGGACTTTTGCTGAAGTGCCAGCTACTATCGTGCCATATGCTGGTGATCCCTTATCTATTTCAAGCTTATTCTGACCCCGGTCTACGATAAGACAGTATTGCCTTGATAAGGCAAAAAAGCTGTGTATGTTACTGGAAATGTGTTTCTTACCTAAAACGTCTTTTTACTACAGAGACTATTTAAACTCCAATTAAATTATCATTTGCTATGCTTTTCCTACTTCCAAGGAAATTGAAAGATACGTTTTACAATGCTAGATACGCTTTTCAATCCTAGAACTGAGGGAAGTCCATGAATCAAGCAAAACATTTAGTTGTCAGATAGCTTTACAGTTCCCTTGAACTTGTGACCAATTTTTATTTATTTTATTTTGTTTCAGTCTAGTTTACAATGCAAACAGGAATTGATGGATTGGATTGTTTGACTGCAGTCATCTCTAATAACTTTTTGGGTAATTTCTGTTTCCAGTGAAATCAGAGGACAAAGGAGTGGTACTACTGGTAGCAGACTTCAGCAGCAGCAGTAGGTTACTGTTTGTGTCTTTTAAACTTGCATTTCTTTATTCAGAAAACTCAGATTTCAGTTTAATCTAGATTGTCACTATAACAATACATCTGTCCTCTAAGCCACTTATTCAGGATTTTAGTGTTTGTATGGATGCAATCACTTCTGCATTTACTTAGAATTATGGAATCATTTAGATTGGAAAAGACCCTTTAGATCATCTGAGTTCAATAGTCAACCTAGCACTGCCAAGTCCCACTAAGCAAACCATGTCCCTGAGCGCCCCATCTACATGTCTTTTAAATACCTCCAGGGATGGTGACTCAACCACTTCCCCGGGTAGCCTGTTTCAGTACTTTCAGCAGTATAGCTCAGTAAATGCAGTTTGGAAAAATCTGTTACCAGCATAGGCAAATGTGCTGTACAGGCAAAGCTCACTTTTAAGGAAGAAAGACACCGAAACCAGCATTACACAAATACACCACACAGGTACTCACCGCTGCAAAGGAAGCGTTACTATGTGTTTCTCCATGCTACGCTCTGGGAAGCCAGCGACCTGTTGGAGCTGGACACATGGTGTTTTTGCAGTGCCAGACTGTCAGGTTATTTTGCTTTTGTTTGGAGATCTGTTTGCTGTTGAAGGGCACCTCTTCATGTGAACTGCTGCTGTTACAGCAGTTCATTCAGTCAATAAAGCGTAACTACAGAAATTGCATACCTAAGCCTTCTGTTGCTATTAGCAATCCCAGTTCATAAATGGGCTTTTGAATCCAGCTTTACAGGATGTATCCTTCCTTTATAGGCTGTAGTGTACTTCTGACGACCATTTTGCCCTTTGCTTGCTAGAAGCTACATTAACACAACCTCTTCAAAAGTGGGCACATTTACGCTTTCCTGGTGGGCGCTGTGCTGTAGGCTCACTGAAAGTCCTTGCAGGCAAGTTAGCAGAACATTCTTCCCTCTTATGTGAGGCCACTGGATTAGGCATAATAGATGCAGACTGGTGTGTTATCTCCTACATACAGTTAGGATGGCTTCCTCACCACCTCGTGTTTGCAGGGCAGTGGTCTTTCTCTTTTCCTAGTGGTTGAATTATTGTGAGGAGTGTATTTGCCACTTGGGCACAGAGAGCAAGGAAAGCCCCCAGAGATGTTTGCAGGAACCAACTGATTCATGCAGAACATCAATCATTTTTGTGTCTAAATCTTGCTATATAATTGTTCTTAAATCCTGCTATATAATTGTTCTTAAATCCTATTTTATTGCAGATTTTATAGTTGGATCTAGTTAAAGATGATTCACACAGGAAGCAGAGATGAGGGAAGAAGTTGGCTTCCACCTTTCCACTAGTTTCATGTGTGGGTTTCTTCTGTGATCCTTTTCTTTCGCTCACCAGTCTGCTCTATTTCCCACACTGAGAAGCAGTCAGAGTGGTGGATCCCACTTGGTGCACCCACTTACTGAATAGTTCATTAGGTTTTTGCCAGCACTCACATCTGTCATGGAAGCATGGACAGATTGACTAAAAAAAGACAGCTGTCTCAATCAGCGTCTGGGACCCTTCTGCAGCAAGCTGCAGTTTTATGGGAGGGGAAATATCCTAAATCCTGGAGGAGACTGTATTGGTGCTGTACAGGCCTTTGATGCGCCAGCTAGAGTAGTTATAGCTGAAAAACAAGCATTAATTACAAATGTCAGACAGAAGTTTCACAATGAGGAATCATATGAAATTAAAGCTTTGATTTTTAGCAAGCTGCTTTTATTCCCCATATGCCGAAGAATAAGATTTGCTTTAACTCATGAATTTACAAATTGGTCTACCAATTTCTTCTTAAAACATTGTCTGGTTTCTAGAAAGGAATAGAATATTAACAAGGAAAAATTACTGTGCCATGAACCATTTAGAGTTTCATCAAGAACTCTGTGAACGCAATCAGCTGATGATAAAGTTTGGACACTAAATTACAGAGGGTGTGATTTAGAAAAGTAGTTGTATTAATGTCAAGAGAAATTGCCTAAACATCAAACCTTTCCAGTGTGTAGCAGTCATAGGTATGAACGTGCACTGATGAGCTTCCCAACGCGTGCTGGATGAGGTATAAGTGAGAATGATCTGTCAAGGAGCCGCTGACGTGGATGGGGGTGTCAGCCTGTAATGTGTGTGTTGTGTCGTTATTTTCTAGTGCTTTTGAAGAGAAAGGAGCTCATAGGGGTTAAAGCTGGCTGCTGGAAGATGGATTCCTTTGGTCCAAAAGAAGGGGAACCGTCACCAAAAAATTATTTTCTTACGAGCTTCAGTCAACACAGTTGCTGAAAGATTTAGACACGTCTTCCCCTTTGTTTCAGCAAAGAAGCTGTTTAATTCAGGGATGGTAGGATTTGACCCCAAAGTCTTATCTGTGATGCAGCTCATGGGTTTCAGAGGCTGTGTGTTGCCGGGGGTCTTTTTAAATGCAGAACCCCAGATATGGATAGGGGTCTTGTGTCTTTCATGGACAGCATTTGGAAAATAGAGACTTAAAACTGGGGTGCTTTCTTGTCAAGGGGAGCACTGAAAGCAGCAGGGTTGAATGTTTCTGCTAAAGTAATGGGGGCATAGGGCTGAATGGTGTATCAACTCCAGAGGAGGAGCCGTGAGTCAGCCAGTGTGTTTGGACAAGTGAATGACAAGAACGTAAAGTGAATGCAAGTAGTCCTCTGCCATGTATGACAGCAACAGTTTCAGGAGTGCTTGTACTTGAAAACGCAGGGTGCTGACAGTGTGGTGAATTGGACCCGAGACAACAGGTATCTAGACAGCTGACTAGATGAATAAAAGGAAAAAAGAGAATAGTCAGGGTCTTCACAGCGTGTGGGAATCATTGATGTGATTCCCAGCATGAGAAGATAAAAGTATTTCCTGTTGTCTTGGTACTGCACTGTTCATGTGAGGCTCAGATAGCATTTGTCAAGTGCTTTCAACATAGAAAACTCTAAATCAACTCTTAGTATTAAGAGGACCTTGCATTAATCCTTAGCATGAAAAGTAGCAGTAATTAACTTCTAATAAATTAATAAATAATGAGAGCAATAGTAATAGCCCACAGATCAATGTACATTGAAAATGTAAAAGTTTTCCTCCTCTGTGAGCTGCAGAAACTCGCGTCAGGGCCTGACTGCTCACATATGTTCAATATGGCTGGGACTGGGCAATTAGGGGTGACATCAGTTTTGGCTTGCAGCTGGCAATTAGATAATTTTTCAGTTGATGATAAAGGAGCCGTTATCCCATGCACCTGCTGTGGAGTTTTGTTGGTGGGGTGAGGAAGAAAACGTAAACTTCTGACTGATGTTGGGTCATGACACTCAGGCTGATTCTGGCCTCACTTGCCCTTATTCCTGTTTTGCTGTGCGTGAGCTTTGCAGTGTTCTTGATTTACACTGTTGTAAGTAGAACCAGGGATGGACCAGCAAGAACAGCTGTTTAGAAATCTGTCATTTTTTCCCAGTATCACAGAAATTTAGCCTTCATGCAGCAAAGCATTAAAGCATACATTTAAATTTAATATGTACTAATGGGTGTCTGGATCCAGATCTTTAAGCAGGGTCCATGGCTTGATGCAGCTCTTTCAGAGCAGGTGAGCAGACTGTGTAGGACAATTGATAAATAGGTTGAGAATGTTGGAATTGGAAATGGAAATTCAACAAGTATGTTAATAGATGTTATGTTGAACAATATCACCATTGTATCTAGCAAGATTATACACCAATACTGCTATTGAGTGATACGAGCCTGTTCATGAATCAAAGGGGACATCAGAATAAGAGGAAAAAAATATTTTGAGGTTCTCTGCCACAAGATACTAAAGAAACCTTAAAGTGCCTTAGATGATATAGAGCCTCATGTATTAACTCACTCACATGGGGAGCAGGCAAACACCGTCTCCATTTTATAGATTGGGAATTTGAGAAACAATGAAAATAATCATTCTGCTCAAGGTTTGAAACAACCCAAGAAAAAGTACTTATGTCTTCTACCAATGTCATTTGTTAACGATGTAATGGTCTATGGAAAGATGTGGAATATAATTACAAAGCCATCGCTCCAACTACATATATATACATAAGTGTGAAAACATAAGAACCTTATGTCCAAACTAAACTTTAGGAGAATGAGAAAAGTAATAACACAACTATCAAATTTTGCTTCCTGTATCAGCACTAAGCCCAGGATTTATTTATTTTCCAATGTGTCCTGATTTACTATGCTACAGCCAGACCTGTCTTCCCAAGTAATGTGAAGGGAAACTTCAGAGCTGATACAGACATAAACAACTTTGGGGATTAAAAGGACGTATGCGTTTTTGCTGATTCTTGTTCATTTTTCATTTCCCTTTTGCAGGCGCTGAAGTGCAATGCATCTTGCGAGGGGACTAGAGGAGGCAGAAGGTAAAGTGATGGGAGAGGAAGATCATTAGGAAAGTTCTGAACGCGCTAGAAACTTTGTGTCTGCATCTGAAAACGTGATGAGCTGGGAGGTCCATAACTGGTCTCTACAGCAGCAGCTACTGCAGTTAGGCAGGAATTCAGGTTGGTTTTATTGAAGTCAGGTAAATCGCAAACTCCCGGTGGAAAGACAGTCATCTGCAGCAGACCTTTCTGGGGAAGTTAAAAGGCAGATGAGTGGTTGGTGTGCTGTGTGCCCTGGGTGTGATGTGCTCCATGCCTTCCCAGAGCAGAAGGACCTGCCCACACCACCAGTTTCTCTCTGCCGCTGGCACTGATGGGGTCCCTATGAGGGAAGTCGTGTCTGTGGAGGATGGAGGGTGGCATTAGTCCTATGGAAACAGGGAAGGGAGAGGACACCATTAGAGCTCTGCAGGCCCAGAAGTGCTTGTAACCAGCTGTACTGCCTGGGCTGGCCTGGAGGGGTGGCAGGAGTCCCCCTACACCCCCCATACCTTCTTTTGTCTCCATGTATAAATGCTAAGGCTAATCTGCTTTCAGACAGGACAAGGCAGTCTCCAGCTTTTCTTGCTTTGAACCTAGCCTGGGAGACAGAAAGTTTTGCAGAATGGTATTTCCCAAAAGCCATCCTTTGGTCTCAGTTCCAGGACCAGACTGCAAGCCCTTTTTATGGGACCTGTTTGGTGTCCCAGAGCAATTAAGGGCGACAGCAAAAAGGGACACCTGAGTACAGATCACATACATGACATTAGCCTCAGCGAGAGTGTTTTCCAGTTTACAGATGGGCCAATTGCGTAGTGTTTGGTTTAACCATTGGGCATGGCACAGTTCGATGCAAGCACGGAGGCAGAGGCTTCTTGCTCTGATCTTGCCTCTCTAGTAGCCTGCTCGGTGGCTTTGGTTGCTCCACCTCAGGTGCAGGGCTGAGATGTTAAAGCTGTGCACAGTAACTGCCTTTAATGCTTCAGATCTAGCCTAGCTCTACTGTGGCAGCAGCCCAGCTGTCCCAGGTGGGCTCAGCCCACCGCCAGTGCTCTTGTTCAGTCGCAGATACCAGATATTTTAACAGCTAATATCCTTTTTTTGTGCTTTTGGAACTAAACTGAGGCCCTTGTTCAGGCACACGCCGGTCACTTGGGCAGGTCTGACTTGGCAGTGACTGGAAGCATCGGCATGAAGGAGAGGGCTAGAGAGACCATGTGTGGAAGGAGAAAAGGGGGATAACCATTTCTGCCGCATGCTAGGGTGGTGTTTTTGTGGTTTTTT
>VYZM01007338.1:243472-284928 GCA_013398915.1 Dromas ardeola
TATTTTTTTTTTTTTTTTTTTTTTTTTTTTAAATCTTAAAAATATTTTTTCTGATGGTGTAACAAATTTTGAATTAAGGCTTCCTTCAGACCTCCCTGACTTCTGTGAATGAGGAGATATTTATTGGGGAGTTTGAAAATCTGCTGACATATACACCTGGGGCTGGAGCAGAAGCAGCAGCTGCTGTATTTTTTAATACCTGGAGGCTTTTGTTTTTAAGCAGTGAGCACGTTCTCGGGTTTGCTCTGTGCTTGTCTGTAGCCACCAAAAGCAAAAAAAGGCAGTAAAAGTTCCTAAAGGATAAGGAATCAGGCCCAATTCTAATATTAATATAAAGGAGGGGGGGGGAAGCAAACTTAAACGGTTTCTCGGCTCCTGTGTGCCTTAGCTAGGCCGATGCCCCACTCCCGCCCCGGAGGGCGCCATCTTGCGGGGCAGGCGGCCATTGCCCGTGAGGGAGCTGGTCACGTACAGGCTCCTGTAACGGCTCCCGGGCGGAGGCGAGCGCTGCCCCGACATGGCGGCCGGGGGCCGGGCCGGACCTGGCAGCCCCAGCTGGTGCCTCCTGCCAGGACTGTGTGAGTTCGGTGTGCTCGAGTTGTGGTGAAGGTCTTAAAGCCCAGGTTAAAATAACGTTTCGTCTGTGACAAGAACCTCGTCCCCCCGGGGATCCCTAGAGAGTGTGCCTGTCCCCTCAGCCAGCCTAAAGGGACTTCTTTTTTATTGAAGCTGCTAAGAACGTGTGGTGTTTCTGGCTCCAGAACAGTAGTTTTAAACAGTCCTTGAGTGCAGCCTTTAGTCAGCCTTAGGGATCTTCCAAGATTGGTTGTGGAACCATTGAGGTAACAAAATCCCTGTCTGGGAGTGGAATATGTCTGTCTGCATCCATTCAGGAACTGTCTTGGCTATATACACAACCAAAATTTTAAAAGCACAGCTCCTCTCTCCTCTCTCCTCTCTCCTCTCTCCTCTCTCCTCTCTCCTCGCAATTCAGCGAGAATGAATGATATGAACAAAAACCTTTTTTCATCTTTTCCAGCACCATGAAACGAACATTTGCTCTAATCTGCACGGAGTGTTTCTTTAGATGGATGGAATTAACTGGAATTTAAACCGCTGATTACACATTCACAAGCAGGATTGTGAGTTTCTTAGAAAAAAAAATAATCAATGCTTACATGTTTTATTGCCCTTTACAAGTGAAATTCAATCATTTGGCTCATCTGAGAAGTTCTTTTGTGCAGTGCTTGTACCTTAGGTCATTGAAATTTAGGCATGACTGTCTTGCATCTTCTCTGCAATAAATTGCTGGGACACTACTCAATCTTTTTGCTTTGTTTAAATTGAAACAGTATTTCTTCTGAAAACAAAAGATTAGAGGTAGATACTCAGAACTATTAAAGACCTTTCCACGAGTAAAACCCCCTCTTCCCCACTTTGAAGTGTGTTAATTTTCTATCTGTAACATACATATTAACATCCTAATAGAGCTCAGGCATACATAGTTTTACCACGTGCAAGCTGATGGGATTTACTTGGTATGTTAAATATGTAGCTGCCCTGTCTTTATAGAATTAATATTATAAAAAGATTCTTTCTCCCTCTTCCCTGTGTTTAATTATTTTTTGTGGATCCTTTGACTTGCAGAAGTTTTTTAGTCCCATCCACAAATAATAGACAGTACTGCATATCAAAAGGATTTTTATTTTCCTGATGGCTATTAACTCCAATTGTTTTCTATAAAAGCCTGGGGTTTGTTTTTTTTTTTTTTTTTTAAAGCTGTGAGTATGCTGTGTTCCTTGGGAGATATGAGTAATTAGTGTTGTACTGTAGCCAGTTTTAGATTGCTTTTGTACCTGCAAATACTTCCTCAGATGCTCAAGTGCGAGCAAAGGGCCTATAATTAAATTAAGTAGTCTTTGTTTTCTATTAATTAGGTCTTGTCCAAATCTCTTTTCTAATTTTGTTAGCACCTGTATATATTTTCTTGTTTTGGATACTTAATCTAGTTGATACGTCATTGGAAATGTTGCTCTTTTGTTTAGGTATTGTACAAACCTGTCTGGATGCAGTCCTGAGTAATGTGCTCTAGGCAATCCTGCTGTAGCAGGGGAGTTGGACTAGATGGTCTCTAGAGATCCTTTCCAACTCTGAAATTCCATGAAAAAATTCTGTAAAAAAAATTAAAAAGTATGTCATGACCCTGCTCTTGTTTATTTAGTTGCTAGCTCTTAATGTCTCACCTCTGCTTTACATGCCTCCCTGTGTCTAATGGAGTAAACTAGAGGTCCATCCACTCTTGGAGGACAAATGTCCCGTGTCCAGGAAGGTTACTCTGCGAGCAGGAGGAGTAGAGTCACCCAGGAACTAGAGGGATCAGTACAATCAACTCTCTGCTGCTGAGCACTCCAGGTCCCTAACGTGCTGTCCCCTCTCTGCTGCCTTCAGACTTACAGTCACTGTGGGATCTTTGCACTGTGCAGCTGAGAGCTGCCTGGGCTAATTCCTGTGAGCGTAAAGCACCATTGGATTATTCTATTTGGGCAAAGAATATTCAAACAGATAAATCTCTCCCTCCTCCCAGCCCTACTCAGCATGTCATCCAGTAAATCTGCATCATGATTCCACCTGTGAGTTGATATAAAACCTGGTGCGTGGGCCAGGTAGCGCATAAAGAAACAGTTTTTGGAAGAATAGTACCCAGTTCTGAATTTTTAAGTGGAATCTTAATAACACCAAATTAACTTTAGATATGAAATAAAATGCACATTACATTTTTATACAATAAATCCTGAGAATAACGAGATAAAATTCAGATCCTGTGGGAGTCCCAGCGTGTCCAGGGTATCTTACAAACATAAGGTGCAGGATGTCCTGGTAAGGTCCACTTGTTCAATCTAATCCTGCAGAAACAGAGTAGGTATTTTTCCAGTGGATGAAAAAATATCAGCCTTTGTCTTGCCTTCATTTTGAACAGTATAGATGCATTTGCAGAGGATTGTGTCAGGCAAAGCTGATCAGAATTAGCATTAAGACTGCTGAACACGTTTTCACAACATAGATCATATAGTTTCTGTAAATCAGTGCCCACACTCTTTATTCTCTTTGTTTATATGTTGAGGTTTTTTTAAATGAAACAGCTACAATTTAGGCTATTTCTTTCCAGTTATTTAATGTGTGTCACTGAAAAAAATTATTGTAGAAAGAAATTAAAATTTGTGCTTTTTAAAAAAATGGTATCTTGCAGGTCCCACCATTCCCTAATACAAATTCTCCTTAGTCATGCTGATTGCATTTCAGTCTTGGCTGTTTGGAAGAAACCAGTGCAATCAGAAATACTAAATGCTAGGCTTATAACAAAAGTGAACAAATGCTTTCAGAATTATTTGTTCAACATAAAACTGTTAAGATATATTTTGTTATTGTTGAGTAATATATCCATATTTAAGCTTCCTGAAATGGGTGGCTAAAATATAATTTTTCTTTCCAATAGGAAAAAGACTTTGAGAAAATTGGCCTTGTAACGTTAGATCATATGTCCTAGTTATAGAATCTGTGCCTAATAGGCTTTATCAGAATACAGTAAGTGATGAAGAGGAAACTAAAAGAAAACAATTTTTCTTGAGTGATTGGAGCTTATATAAGAAAAGAAAGCAGGAAAGATTAGTTTCATAAGGCTGGCTTGAAGCAACGTAAGGCAAGCTAAAATTTCTGGGTTACAAGCACATAGGGAGATCTAAGGACCCTGAAAAGCCGAAGATGCAGCCTGTGTTTGTAACGCAGTATTTATAATTAATGTGAAAATGGTTAGCATCCCCTTCACTTGCCCTCGTTACACCAGTAAGATAAAAATAAATTGTGCGTTACTTAAACTCTTCATTGGCAGAATAAACATTTCTTGGAGCTGTTTAAAGCTCCAATCTAAATGTATATCATCATGGAACTTGAACATCAATTGGCAAAAACGGTACATATGATTAAATTGTAAGTCTAAAAATCCCTTATAAATAGAATGCCTGGTGGAGGAAGCCAGTAAGAATGAAAATAATTTATGTTTCATATTAAAGAAAATGTATAAGAAGCCATAGATCTCTCCGGTTAGTGAGCACAGAAGTTAAATCACACTGATTATTTTTGTATTGAATATAAGCTGCACCTGCGAGGCCTCTCCTCGATGGCAAGCTCATTGTTTTCATTGCTATAGTAAATCATATTAGAAAACTGCTCCTGCGCATTGGAGTAGCTTCCAAATGATCTGTTAGTTGTCCATGCTCCCAGTAATCCCAGTTACTGGGACAGAATGCAGAATCACAAGATTCAGGCCCTGCTCAAGGTCATGTGTGAAATCTGGCATCCGAATCTACTTTTCTTCAACTGGAACTGATGCTTTATCAACAAGACAATCCTTCCTCTATTCTTACTTGAGCATTTCTCCATTGTATCCTAGATCAGAAGCCCAATGTGTGCAGAGTAGACATTTAATGTGCACTGGATGGTATTATGCAGAGAACACCCTACTTCCACCAAAAGGTGAGAATTTTGGTATAGTTGTATGTTACTAATACTCCAGATAGAGCTTATTACCATTACTGTTGCAAAATGGCAATGTGTGTTAGTATGCAATGACCCTGTGAATTAAACAGTTCAAGCATTTGTCCCGTACATCTGTGGTATCTGCAGTATTCAAGGGCTGTTCTTTTATTAGCTTGGAAAGTGAAGTTCTGAAGAAGTCCAGATTACTTCTTTGAATAGAGTGTCTTGCAGAAAAGCTTTGGGATCCGTTTGTTTTTTTCTTTTTCTTTTTCTTTTCTGTCTACTGCTTTCACATTGGTGCCACTTTAGACCTGTATATCCTCAAAACCTGAGCCAAAAGCCGCCAGCGTCCAGAGTCCTTCCTTTGACCTCAGGCATCTTGAAAGCTGTGTATATTTGCAGGTATAACTCAGCAAATCAAACAGTTCCTCAGGAGTTCTTTGCTCATTAATATATTCAGAGAAGTAAAACGGATGTGCTTGTTTTTTTCCTGACAGATCTAGTTTACTAGTGGTTTGGGTTTTTTCTTGTTGTTTTGTTTTTTTCTTTTTCTTTGTTTCCTCTCCCTTTAGGGATGCAGAAGAAACTGTTTTGTCTGTATAAAAATATTGTAGTCATTAGGCGTGGTTAGTGAATCCTCTCTGTGTGTTTCTGGGGAGAAGCTAGGAAAACCTAGGGAGTTTGAAATCAGGCGTCATGCTGGGTGTTTTTAACTCTGCTCGGCCCAGGGGGGAAGAGTAGAGACTTTGTGCCAGAATGACTCTGATTTGCTATCTAGCCTAATTGCATGTTAGAAGCTTAGACTGTTGGCTTGTGTGTTTGCTTTTCTTTTCTCTTAAACCTCTTTACCTCTATCTCCAATTTAATTGCAAGTTTAGGTGGACATTGAGAGAAACGTCGTTGGTAGGTTATTTCTGGCGTCAAACACAGTTTGGCTAGAATGAGGGATGTAACCTCAGCCTCACCTCACTGATGGAAACAGTAGTTATCATTATGATAATTACTTATAACACTTCTGTGTCTCCAGAAGTCCAGGTAACATGCAATTATATCTCGTTTTTCCAGTTAAGGCATAAAAATCCCCTCTGCCAGAAAATTTAATGGTTATTTGTAATTCTTAAGGATAAACTATATATCTGATCTTTTGAAATCCTGCTTCTGCCTAGTCAGTGATTCTTTGAATTAATTTTATTGTAATTAATAAGGACACTATCTAATCCCTTTTTACCATAATATTCTTGTTTTGCATATGCTTTTCTGATAGTCTTCAAGCCAGCTTGTGTCTTTATCCCACTTCCTGTGCTAGCCAAGCCAAATCATCAGACAGCTGGAGCCATTCACATTGTAATTTTTTTTAGGAGATAAAAAATAGCACTAGTTCAGTGGCAAAGTGTTCCACAATTTAAATGCAAAAATGCCCTTCTGCTGGGGAGCTGTGTGACAGGGGGAGGGAGACTGCACAGGAGCCACCCACGCAAGTGGGTGCTGAGCAGGGCAAGCCTGAGAGCGCTGGTGGTAGTCTGAGCCTTTGCTGGGCTTTTCTTGGGCTCCTCTGTAAAGAAGCACAAAAAGTGAGGAAATTACTGATCTGCTGCTATGACCCAATGCTAGAACAAAGGCTATGCAAGAGCTTCAGGTCTTGAGAAAGATTTCTTTAGCTAATTTGGGATTCATGCTGGGGTCAGGATTTGGGCTCTTGTTGCTTATTTTTGAGGCATCTGCAGAGAAAAGCAACACGTGCTCTGCTGCGTTATTCTGAACTTGCTGGCTTTGCTGTCAGACTAATGAGCCTGTCATAGGAGGCGGCATTCCAAATGGTAACAATTATTTGGATGAAATAGTACTAGAAGGTGTAAGAAAAATTCATATCCTATTTTTAATGTAAAAGGGAAAAAACTACCCGGGAAGATATAGCAGCATCTGCTGCCTTCAGGTTATTGCACAATCCACAGGCCTCTGGGGTTTGACGCAGAGAAATGGGCCTCAACACAATTAGAAGAAAGATGCTGTTGGGATCTGAAAACCTGGCACTTGTGAGACCATTTACCTGAGTACTTTGAAGGTCACACTTTCTAGAGCATTTTTTCAAATACATGCCAGCTCATATGGCACATTCCTGAAATAATATCCATTCTGGTACTGGATACTGCCAGGATGACAACAGTAATGCTTCCAACCCTTGTTACATTTTGCTCGTATTTTGGATGTATGCTACGGTGGAAAACTTACTGATTTATTGGCAACCGGTATCCTGAGAATTTAGCTAAAATATGGTTGAATGTGCCTTGATTATTAGGATCGCTGGATAGAAGGTAGGAAACTCTGAGTAGATGTTGGTTTTTTTTTTTTTTTGTAAGGAGATGATATTGCCATCTGAACTTACACTGAATAATAAAGGATTATGGCTGTTTGCCTGCGGTTCCTGAGATCACCTAGTGACTTCTGAAGAAATGGGTAAAGAAATTCCTTAGTTGGCATACTGGTAATTTTAAGGATCTTTTATAATATTTTGTTATTATTTTTAGAGCATTGCAAAGAATTAACTAAAAAGTGATGTCTCTGGTTGAGAGGTGAAAAACATAGTGTCATGAAATCTAAAAGGCAGAGTGGTCAGAAGAATGAAAGAACATTTGAAAGCCTCTGAGATTTCTTTGCCAGAAAAATTCACTCTAAGAACAATCTGTGTTGATCTTTCATCATAGGTAATCTGACTTACATAAGTGAGTTCAGAGTCCTCATACAGACTAGTATTTAGAAAGGGCATCTCCTTTGGGATGGCTGGAGGAACCGTCCTAGCCACACACATATGCGAATAGCTGTAGCAGACCAAAGAACAGGGATGGGGCCAAACCAACTTTGCCAGGTAAGGAAATGCGAGTATAAATGGCAAGGGAGCAAACACTCAGAACACATAAAAGGGAAACCAGGCCATCGCTTGGGGTGGAAACCACAGCAAACATCTTAGAGGCAGTCGCGGTAACAGCAGTTTCCAACAGTCCTTAACAGGACCATAGCAATTGTTCAGACAGCTTCAGCAGAGCAGTTGATTTCCGGAGGGGCTAACCTTTGTCAAAACATGGAAGAAAGCCTTGAGTTTGTTTTCAAGGCAAAAAGAAAGTGAAGGGGCAGCCGAGTCTTCAGCTCAGCGGGTTCCGAGACTCATTTGCAATCAGCTTCTCTGCTAAATAGACATTGGCGCTCCTCATCCTCTCTAAGGCTCAGGAACCTTGGGTTTCTGCAGCTCTGCTTGTTGCAAATTGATATTTTGAACATGAACAGCAATCTGTGAGTGTGGGCCATTGCAGACAGTGATTAATGCTCACCTGGTCGTGATAAGCCTTTCAGCTTCTGAACTTTTAGTTTGCATACGAGTTTTATTTGTAACCTTTTCTCAGCATCCTGGAGGGATAATAACTGGGAAGGAAGGAACTGAATTTCTCAAGTAATTACATCAGTCTGGGTACCACAGCTTCAGCAACTGCCCCAAACATCATAGAACTTCACATGAAATATGCAACTGACATGACATGTTCTGGGAAATGAATTGCACTGACAGAAATAAATATGGCATAATAAACAAAGATGGCCTACTTGGATTTGTATTAGCCTCAACATATGCAAATGCATTTCCAAACACCAAACAATGTTTGTTTTAGGTCAAAACACAATTAAAAGGAAAGAAAATTGAGGTCTTTAAGCAAATGTGAAGTTTTATCTGCAGTTAATCAGTTCTGACAGCAAATAGTGCCCTCTTTCTCGGCACATAGGAAGAATTCTTATAAAGATATCCACCTGTACCACCAAATACTGGCAAATATAATTGACAGCATAATAAGTAAACTGTCATTTTATATGTTAAAGCTGTTCTTGCATTTCAAGCTTAATTTTTTTTTAATGATGTCAACTTGGAAACCCAAGTTTCAAAACTCTGCCCCCAAATTTTAAACCTTTTTGCAGGCAGCAGTCTTAGAAAAGAGTTGCTTGTAAGGAGAGGAGAAGTTTGGGAGCTCCTTTTATTTGTCACAATTTCTTCAGTAAGCAGGAAAATCTCCTGTGAACGACAAGTCTTCTGTGGGGCCATGGTGGGGTTTCAGGAGGCTTGTGGGAGCGCAGTGCTTGCAGGACAACTGGGGATCCCAAATACCTGGTGGGAGGTGAAATGTCTTGTGAATGCAACATACTCACCTGTCTCATGTGGTGCCTGCAGGAGGGTCCAGTCCCCTGTCTGACCTCACCTGCGGTGCAGTGCATGTCTGGTGGGGCCTGGTGGGTAGAAGGGAGGATGCAACACCATGGTCAGAGGCTGCTGAGCTGTTTGCCAGCTGCCTGCAAAGCCAGAGACAGGAGGGTGGTGGGAGGGAGGGACGTGGAGACTTTTGGTGTGCCAGTTGCAGCCAGGAAAGGGGGTTTGATCACAGATCTTTATCTCCCTGCTTTTGGGAGTAGGGGTTGATTGAATACTCATTTCTATACAGCAGCCCAGCATTACAGCGTGCAGCTCCACTGTTCTTAGTGCTTCTTGCCATGTTTTATTAAAACAGCAAGTGGGAAGGGAGCTCTTCTGACAAAAAGGAAAAGTGTTTTAACATTGGAGAATACATTTAATACATTGCCCTTTCATTAAGCAGGCAGAGAATTCACTCTGTTTTATTGATGCAAAGGGCTATGCTTTTATTAAAAGAATAAGGCATTGTATGTATGCATGGGAAGCAGTTCATGTTTGGGAAGTTTTGCTTTATGAAACTTTAATTGCTTTTTGAATAGAAAGCTTTATATGGGAAATAGAAGGACTTGAAATAACCAGGGCTGTGCAACACTGAGACATTAATGGTCAGCCAAGGGAAGGCAGGATGAATTTGGGAACAAGCATTGAACACTGTATACTGAGAGTAACATGCACATATGCACCAACATTGTGGTTAGAGCCTGGCTTTCTGACTGCGGTTCTTTTTTTATGGAGTCAGTTGTCAAAGGAGAAATGTATTTTGTTGTGAAGGGGTTGAAGATTATATTCCAGAACGTAGTTGAGCTGGGAAACGTCCTCATGGGTAGACTTGTCTGTGGGCATTATTCATAACTTGCCTGGGAAGTGGTTCTGTCAGAGGCTGCTGTGACCTATGGGATCATACGTGGTCTGGGATCTGTAACTTTGCTGTTATGTGATCATCCAAAAAGCAGTTTCTCTGCAGCCTCCATACGGTGCTATTGTATTTTGTTGCCCATTGTAGTACCCTCCCAAGCTGGCACTCGCCCTGGCAAGACTCTTGGGATTTTTGTGTCTCTGGTTATTAGGCTTGCCTTTTCTTATTGATGATCAAAAAATTCTTTAATCTTATTCATCTTCAGCATCCAGACAGTACCTCTTACACTAGCGAACAAAGTTTATCTGGGTGTAAATCATTTGACAAGAATCTCTTTGGGAGCAGAAATTTTCAGGTACAATGCTTGTGGGAGTTAAAGAAAACTACCAGGTAGTTTCTGTACTTTCTTTAGGTTTCTTGGCAGCAGTTGGAAAATATATTTTCTTGCAAGTTTGTAGAATCTTCTGAAGCTGCTGTTTAGGTTTTGAGAGATGTTGAAGATGATGCCTGCAGGGTCTACTTAGGCTCAGGAAATACCAATGTGCATTGGAGCCTCATAAAGTGCATCTGAAGGAGTCTTGGCTCATCTCCTGTAAGGGTTAAAATCACCCCTCTCGGGCTTAAAAACGCTGTTTAAAACTACACATAAATTCTCTGTGAACATCCCAGCTGGGAAGGGGTACAGAAGAGTCTTGAGGTGGGATGTTCCTATTTTCACCTTCCCATGTGCCCATTTCAGTCACAGCTTCTTCTATAGAGTGGTAAGTTTTACATTTGCTTGCTTTGGGGCCAGTCCTGTGCCCAGCTAGCCTCAGCTGCAGTGTGTCTGTTTATTCAATGGTGCATATTGGGTCTTAGTTGGTTGTGCAGACTTACCATGCATGTGCATCTTGTTGCTGTAAAGCTGAATTGCCTGAGAGACCTTTTACTGTGAATAAGAAATTTACCTGCTCCCTTAATGATGAGTTTCTTTGGTGTCAGCCGTATCGGCAAAACATTTCGCTGACCAGACTGTTTATCCTTACATGATGTTTCTATAGAGATGTTGCCTGTAGCAACGCCAATGCCAGAAACCTGTCAAATATTTAAGGATTTCAGCAAAAGTTTAGTATTTAACCAGGAGGCAAGAAGTGTGTGCAAGGTCTTAATTCCACAGAAATCCATGTATTTAAGAGATAATGGGCACAAACTTGAGAATAGGAAGTTCCACCTAAACACGAGGAGGAACTTCTTTACCTTAAGGGGGTGGTAGAGCACTGGCACAGGCTGCCCAGAGAGGTGGTGGAGTCTCCATCTCTGGAGACATTCCAAACCCGCCTGGACGTGTTCCTGTGCAACCTGCTCTAAGGTGACCCTGCTCTGGCAGGGGGTTGGACTATATGATCTCCAGAGGTCCCTTCCAACCCTGTGATTCTGTTTCCTTTTGGTTAGCGCCAGGTGAGAATTTTTGGGGTTTGTATGTGACTCTAGTACCTGTATGGAGGCGTATCAGGACTTGGTACTTGGTTAATAATTTAAACAGCCAAACCAGTGTGGTGGTACAACAGTAGCTCTTCATTTCAGCACTTGTTACTTGCACTGCATCTATGGTTCCATTACTAAGGTTTACCCTCTTTTGCCTTCCGTTTTTCATTCCCTTTTGCCTATTTGGGTTTCTTTTTTTCTGTTTTAAGCCATTTAAAATTTATTTCTGTTTCCACTGCTCTTACAGAATATCCTGAGCTTGAAACAATCAGCTTTTCTTTGGAATGAGACTTCTGACCTCATAAGAACAAAATTGGGCAAAAGAAATTTATCCTTCCCAAGCAGAAACAAGGAGAATTGCAGATTGCTTTCAAAGATTTGTTTGTTTTAAGCAGAAAGTTAATTCTTCCCTTTTGGAGATTCTGTTTATCATTAGGATAATAATGGCTTATTTTCAAATCTGTATACAGTTGGGTTTTGTTTGTCACACATTCAGGTCTGTTTTTGCAAACAGATATTTGATACTCATTACTTAGACAAACAGACATCTTATTAAGACTTGGGGTGACTGTCTGTCCTCTGAAGAGTAATACGAAATGTGAGAAACATCCAAAACAAGAACAGGGGAATCAGGTGCTACTAACACCTGACAGAAGATAACTGAGGGGCTAAGAGAGTGGCTATGAAAAACACACATGCACTGCATTGCCTGGTTGCACGAGTTTGGAATAAAAACACTGTAGAGCTTTTATATATGGATTGATGTTGCCATTTGCTGTAATTTCTAGCACCTCTTTCATCAAATTAATAGCTGGAGCTTTTCCTAACGTTCTCCTTCAGGAAAAAAAAAACAACCAACAGCCAGCCACCCTTATCGCAGTGTTTGCATGAAGCTGCTTGGGAAAAAGAGTGCCTTGTATTCAAAAAGCAAGGAAGGCAACTAGAAGGAGCAGAGGCAACCTGGAGGTAGATGGTATAAGCTCAATTAGTCCGCAGGTGACATGAGTTTGGCAGTCTGAATTGACTGCTCTGGTTTCAAGTACCTAAGGCCACCCTATGGCTTTATGCAACTGTTAGGTCTGCTCTGCAGTTTAGATCTAAGCGCGGGGCAATGCAAGACAGGAGAGAGGTGGATGGGCGGTTTTGTATGTGGGTGGTCTGCACAGAGAACCTGTGTGTGCAACGGTGGTTCATGGAGACAGATTGCAAAGGGGAAGTTCAGATTGTGGGTGATACTTAAATCACTTTATAAATAACAAAGTTTAGAGGCTGCAGTTCTGCAGCCATGAAGAATAAGTTAGAGTAACCCAGATGTGATTATATGAAAACACAAATAGTGGATTGTTACTGGGGCTTGGATCTTTCTTCTTTTAGACCATCACACGCTATGCTGGATTTTGTGAAAAAAACGCTCGGGGGAGATCTGACACAAGAGAATGTGTCTCATGAGTACTGACCGAGTCGGGATCAAGAGTAAAATTTATCAGTGTATGGAGGGGGGAACAAGAGGATATGGTCGCTGATAAAGCAGCTGGCTGCCATTATAAATGAGACTTCATAAAAAGCTATAAAACCAATTACCCATTCCCCAAACACAGAGCACAAGCATAGGATAGACTATTACTCCAGATTGTGCTCTTGCTACAGCAACATAAAAGTGAGTAACAACCTAGAAACACAGACTGCTGTTAACATACAGGGCTGGAAGTCCACCATAGCTGCATTTACAGCTGCGTCGGTGGCAAGTTGTGCTTAGCACCACAGGGTAGGGCCAGTGTTCTTGAGTCCTGCTGGGGCCAGGTCCTGGTCAGTGGGCTAGCAGCAAACCTCTGTTGCTGCCTTTCTCTCCCTGGTATAGATATGCTGCAAGTTTTTCCTTGTGGTAACCCGTGCCTGGAGTGAGCTGGAGTCTGAGAGGTACCCCAGGCTTTGCTAAAGCTGCTGTCTAATATATTGTAACTCTAAGCTCTTGAGAATATCTGGAGAATAATGTGTTTCAGCCAAAGTTACCTCATCTGTTTTCTAAGTCTACTGCCTCCCCCACTGCTTGCCCTCCCCTCCATGCAGGCACACAGTCAGGTCTGTAGCTGACAGTTGCAAAGAGGGAGATGGTGTGTAGTACAGGCAAGTGCCCTTTCTGATGCAGTGACTCCCTGAAAGTTTTAAATCACCCCATTCTACTCAGAGTCCTGACTGCCAGAGTCCAGAGTTCTGCAGCTGGTATGACTGGGCTTGCAGATCTGTAACTCCAGCATGTGCCCAGCTCATGTACTCGCGGGGAAGCATCAAAACTGCAAGTGATACTGGCTGACCCGGATCCATTGCAGTGTCTTCATGCTCAGCAGGGAACACTATCATTCATAATGTGTTTATTCCAGGAGCCTATTTCACCTGTCCTGTGGCTCTTTGATACGGCTGGGACATCACGTAAGGTTTCAGAAGAATAAAGGATTGATCCCTGGCACTATAGGCTTGCAGCCCTCAGGGCTCTGCAGAAGTCTAGGAGTGTAATTGTGAACAGAATTTGATACTTAGAAATGAAGTTTTACTTGGCAACAGAAATTTGCTCCATGCAAATGACTAAAAAATAAAAAGGTATATTCTTTATTAGATGAAATGTTTTATTAGACGAGGTTTGCTACACTCAGTAAAGAGAGAACAATAAAGCATGAAACAAGGAGGTGAAAAGCTGAGTTCAGTGAATACATAAGCTATTGATGAGTACTGTACAAACCTGAAGCTGTCTCCTGTTAAATCATGGATATACTGCTTCATTTCCTAGCAGAAAAAGTAACCTGAAACTTGATGAAATGTTAGTCGTACTTGAAAACTGAAAATGGTTTACACATGCTTTGGCTTTAGATGGAGATATCATTGTGTGTCCACACTTGGACTTTTCCTATATAAGTCCAAATGCTTACACGTATTTCAGGGTAGACATTGGGACTTGCATTAAGAGGGGAAAAATAAAAAATTGGGGCCACACAAACTGCTGCAGATTGCATAGCGTCCAATACAAAGAGGAGGACAAAGCTCTGTTTAGGTTGAGGATTATTGTATGTTTGGAGCTTATTGTTCATTTTGCCAAGTCAGTTCAGGATAAGGTTAAGGTTAGGGTCAGTTTCCAGAAAAGCAGGAGCTGCAAAACTAGTTGAATTCCTGAGTGCTGTAACGTTACCCAATTTAAAATTAAGCTCCATCCCACACAGCGTGTGGGTATATTCTCTCATTTATGGATTCTGACACCACGCAGAATGCTAATTCATACAACATTAGGTTTCAAGTTGGGGTCAGGAAAACCAGGTGTTGCAGAACTTTGTTCCTTTATACTGCAAAGATGAAGGTCTGTACCAGCTGGCATAGAGGACTTGCCATTCATTTCTGTGTTGTTTAAAGTCCAAGCACAATGATTAAAGCTGAGATTAGGACTGGGAATAGTGTGCTTGTTATACAGAAAAAGGGATTTGCCTATATCAGTTACGGACAATTTGATATTCTTTGGGGTATCTGAAAAGTTTGGATGTAGCTGGTGGAATTTGGAAGCCTTGGAATTCAGAGACTTGGGGCTGGGCCCTCTGGGCCCATGGCTTCAATGTGGTCTGTACTGTGTTGTGAAGGCAAGGCACATGCTAGATGCTTACCCTAAATTAAACAAACTTCTCAACGTTAGGCATCACGGTTCCGTTTTCAGTTGCAGCAATGCATTGCATCTCAGTTGCAGAGCAGTCAGTGGTCTGGAACTGATACTAGATTTATGCACTGGTAGTTTCATCACTGAGTGAGAAATTAATAACCTCTCCTCCAGAATTTGCACTCAGCAAAATGTATGCCTGAAAGTAACAGGAACCACCAAATGTTGGAGAGTTGAGTTTGTTCCCTCCTATGGCACTGGATGGTGACGAAGGAAGAGATTTGGTTCCCAGCTCTGTCCCCAAGACAATGTGATTTCAGGCAGGTTGGTTTGCATTGTTGTTATCAGGTTCCTGTCTGTGTAAGATGGGTTAATGCAACAGGTGGCTAGAAGTTCAGTAGGAAAAGCAGAAAAATCTTTTTAGAAGCATGAGTCACTGGTGTATGTACACACTTTTCTTTTAGAAATTAATTTCTGGGAAGCCTTCTCAAGCATTCTGAAAGAATAATATCTAATGACTTTTGTTACATACCTGCTTTGTTTTCAACTTTACATTCTTAGCTGCTCTGATTTCATTTTTATTAATATACCAAATGTTTAAGATGTAATTTTATGTAGCATTTGTTTTCTCCCTGTGTGGGGATTAGTCTCAGTGGTGAAGGGAATCAATGCTTTTCACTAGGAAAAAAAAAAGCATATTTTGTCAACAAATAGTCTCTGTCTCTTTTTTTAAAAGAAAATTTCCAACACACTTTTTGTCAAGCAGAAAAAGATAGAGCACCTTATTGCTCTAGTATTCAGCATTACTTTCAGTCTGTAACTTTTATTTCAACAGCTACACTAACTTACATCAGATGAGCATGTGACTATAATAAATTTCAATTTTAATGCTAATGGTGGACAATATAAAACCTATAAAGGATTACATCTAAACAGCATTATGCAAAGGAACTATGAATAGCAGAAAAGGGCAAGTAAAAAGAAAGTTAACCCATTCCTTTCCTTTTTACTCATATTTCAATGTTTCTAAATGAGGAAGTCTCTTTAAATCTATTTACAGAATATTGAATGTAAGTTGGAGGAAGGTAATTTGGATTCTAAATATTGATGTTTAGAATTTCAGTCATATGCATATGGTTTATACTATTAGCTCTTGCTTTGTAACTGTTGCAGAAATTTTTAAACTGGGTAAAGGAAAAGTGGTTTCTAAAAAAAGATTTGCTGATGACAAGGAAGCATTTTTAATTTCGAACCTTTGCACATACATTAAAATATATTTTGTTACTATGTGGTGGGTTTGGTTTTTTTTAACATTACATTTCCATGTAATCTGTTGGAGATCCATCACATTTTGAGTGAGCGAGTAGAGAGGCAAAGGAACAGAGAGGGAGAAGGTGGTCAATGGTTGAGAATTACTTCATTAAGAGCTTCCTGCTCCCCAAGTTTGTTATTTGGAATTATCAAAGTGATATCTTGTAACCAGATACCACTTAGCAAGAACAAAACTGGAAGGATGTCTTAAACTATGTAACACATAACTGTAACTCTTTTTACTCTTTGTTAATGTGTATCTCTAGAATAATTTATCTATTTTCCTCCTTTGTAATGTGGACAGTTTCGTTGAAAGGCTACTCTGACAAATGCAAGTATTTGTATTCCAGAAGCCTTTTTCTCAGTGTTTCTTTATTGCGTCTGACCTTTAGTATTAATTTTTGTTTGTTCAGAATTTCCCTGATATTTTTCTGAAAATGTCACGTTCAGGAACTTAAAAAATTAATAAGTGTTTGCTTTGATTTTTATCAGTGGTCTGATTGGCAAATCTTATTTCACAGAAGCAACGCTTCTGTAGGAACAATTATACTTGGAGTAGACTCATCAGGAAATAATATGTATATTTTAAATATCAGTAAGGGAAAGACATGTAGTTAATGGATTTGAGATTTTTTGCTAGTTACCAGAAAATCATACCTGTATACGTAAATTTTTTTTGGTATCTCCTTTCAGCCTAGTTTAAGAATTTGTCCCTCCTGTTCTTATGCTGTTTGTGCCTCAAAGAAGCCACTAAAAAAAAAAAAAGCCAGTATGTGGTTACTTTGATTTTTCATAACGCAGACAAGGAGCCCATGTGTATTTCCTAACTGGCCTCATAAATATCTTTGGTATACTCCAGAGTCTGCAGTGGTATGGATGATTATGAAATGATGATGATACTTCATCAGTGTCATTCAGATTATGCACTAGAGACATGATACTGCAAAGCCCACAGCTGAATCATTAGCCCAGTTTCCATGTAGTTCTACTGTATAGTTCTACTTTATGCACTATTAGGAGACTTGGACTCAGTTCCCTCCTATGCAATAGATGTACTGTATGACCTTGGATGAGAGGTGGGCCATAGTTTTTCCAAAGTAATGCCTTATTTTTGCGTGTCCAGATCATCACAACAAATTCATTTTGTTCTTCTTAATTAATTTTTTAGAAATGCTGATAACCTGCAGCTCCTAATGATTCAACAGGACTTGTGTGTAATTGGTGCTTCTGTAGGATGAGGTCTCGCAGCTCCAGCTGGATTCTTGAATATGGGAAACACAGGAGCACTACAAAAATCAATAGCCAGTTTGAAAATGTTGATCCTCAGTACTTTTTGCTTCCCAAAAACCAAGGTTGGGATAGTAAGTCCTCTGACAGTGCTTTCAGAGCTGTGAGAGAAAAATGTTGTCATAAGGGAGTATTGTTTGTTACTGAAGTGCCATGAGTGTTTGTGTGCCCAAAATGCTATTGTAACTGGTACATCATTACCAAGATTTGGTTACCAAATCTCAGCTATGTTCCTTCTCCATACTGTCTTTGGAATCAGATCTTATTGGACTGAAGTAGTTCATGATAAACTTCTTTAGTTTGATTGAAAAAACAAAAATTTCACCTCTGTTGCAGAATTCAACAAGTATCAGTGAGAGGAAAATGGATTTAAAATGAAGAACTTTGGTACTGTATCTCCAGTACGCAGTGCTGTAAAACACCATGCTGGGGCTCCTGGGTGGAAGCTCCCTTCTGAAAGGGCATGCAGCTCATTGAAAGTGCAGGCCCTGATAGCTAGCTTAAGGTCCAACAGCGCTGCATTATTTGTGTTCTTAACTGTGTTCATAGAATGCTTGGCTCTTTTCCTTCTGGCATCAAAAAACTGCTATGTAGGCACTGTTTCTAGAGATTACATTTTAGAAATGGAGGAGTAGATTTTTCAAAAGCACAGAGAGGTTAGGAGTCCTCCTCCCACTGTGTTGTGGGGAATTCA
Source organism: Dromas ardeola (assembly GCA_013398915.1). Taxonomy (NCBI): domain Eukaryota; kingdom Metazoa; phylum Chordata; class Aves; order Charadriiformes; family Dromadidae; genus Dromas; species Dromas ardeola. The sequence continues at coordinate 261,474 of VYZM01007338.1, forward strand.
CTTTGTAATTCCCATCCGTCTCTCATCAAACACAGGTGCTTATTGGGGCAATGCAGTCGTTCAGAAATTATGCTTGAAGTATCGTGAAGAAGGGATGAGTTTTAATTGAATTTTTGCTATAATCCATAACTGGGGAATAGTGGCATAATTAGCCTAGTTTGACACAAAGATATTTCTGTATAGGCACCTGAATGAGTCACAGGCATGGGGAATATCATCTGCTAGAATTCCTGTCAGAAAAGGATACCATTTAAAAAAAAAAAAAAGAAAAAGCCAACAGTTAGACTTCTTTTCTTGCAGCCCCTGTGACAATGGTGGTTTTCACTGTGTTTTGACAGAAAAGCAAAGAATCCAGTGTTGTGGATATTGAATAGATGGCAAAATGGAAAGTTCAGACACTCCTTGCATCCATCCAATGCATCTTCAGTGCATCTTGCTGAAAGCCAGCAAACATGTAGTCCCTCTTAATTCCCATTACTCTGACACAGGAGATTACTGTAAACTGTAGCTTCACCTATACGAGTTTCCAAATTAGCAAGCCTGGAGTCTGGAAGAACTATCAGACCTAACACTTTGACTGATGTCAATTGTTGCCAAACAACTTCTTCACATTAGCTGAAAATGTGCACAAATATATCTACGGTTGCAGTCAGTGGGTGTCTTTTAGAGCAGATCAGCAATTGCATAGTTATAGGTCATCCTGTGTGAGGGCAGAAGGATGTTTTGTGAGACTTCAGGTCCCTCAAACCCTACTGTTCTATGCTACAGCATTATCTTCAACACCTTGGCATAAATGCCATTGCTTTTAGCAAGAGCAGGATCTGAACTTAGCTGAAGACAGCATTTTTCATTCATGTCATGGATGGATGTGTCTCATGGGTTTAACCGTAACATGAGTTTCATTCTGTGTGTGGATTATGCAGAGTATCCTTCCAGCACAGAATCAGATGGGTGGGATTATTGGCAAAGATGATAATCATTTTAGTAAAGGAAATAAAGTCAAACACTTGTGTGGATAAACTGAATAGCTGTATAGCTAACAGTGATAAACTGCAGGCACAGAAGAATTGCTGGTGCAAGTGAAAGTGGCAGGGAGGTTTCCAGGAAGCTTCTGTTGGATTAGGCAGGAGGTTAATGGCTGAAGGAAAGCAAGTCCACAGCTGACTCTATGGACTTTGCTGCAATGGTTTTGGCCTGTTCTTTCCAGCAAATGTCAGTATGTATGAGTAAGATAATGCCTGGGTTGGCTCTCTGGGTTGTCAAGGTCCTCAGAGAGTAAGACGTCAAGATAGGCCCATCTTTGCATCCCAGGGAATGAAGAGTTTTATACCACAGTGCCACTTTTTATGAAATCTACAATGCTATCGACAGGTAGGGTCAAATCAGCAAATGTGTGCAGACTCCTGGGGAGCTGTTTGAGGTGATTTGGAAAGGGAGGAGGACTTGTAGGGAGTAGCTTTGCAGAATGATTTGGAAGCAAATATTTGGTAGGTCTGTAGCAAATAAACTTTACTCTCCCTAGAGAAATTTGCCCCTTTTTGTAATGAGGTCAGACCCTTTGTTCTGTATAGTTCTCTCTCTCCTGCTTGAAATACACACTGATATGTAGAAACTCCTTCAAAATTTAGATAATTAAAATATCTGTTAAAAATGCCAGTAATGCACCCCAATGGAAAAAACCAGCACAAGTAGGGAATGCCAAAGTGAATTAGTATTTCGAGTTTGGTATTGAACATATTGTCTAGGTACTATGGAAGTGATTGATGGAGAAGTATCTTAGACTGACAGGCTGATTTTTATATTGTTGATTGCTGCTCTCTCCCCTCAGCTGTTATTGTATTCCTTGAAAATTCCTAGAACAACCAGGGAAAATAAAAAAAATATGTTAACTCCTCCATTGTTTCCAATTGATTTAATTGATTTTTTGAACCAGACCTCCACTGGAAAGTAAGCCTTACTATTTAAGATGTGAAGTGTTGCCATGAAGGTAAATATATATATATATGGAGAAATGTGGGTTTTGCTCTCTGGTCACGGAGGTGAGATGTACTACAAAAGAATCTCTATTAAAAAAGTCATGGTATTTTGAAAATTAATTATTCTGAGGGACCTCTGGACAAGGCTGCTTCTCTCAGCAGCATTTATGAATGCACATGAGACAGTGGATGGATCCCCTAAATCAGTATTTCCTGTTGAGAAGTCTTTTGTTGCTGATGACATTGAGATAGTGTATCATGCTGAGTAACAGTAACAATTAAGAGGTTGTATTACTGAAACCTGTTTTCATCATAGAGTCCCCTTGGATCACAGCACTTTTAAGTCTTTCAGCTTCTGTATCCCAAAATACTTTGATCTTAGGGAAGGGATTTAGTGTGATAAATTTAGCAAAGAATGAAAAATGCTGGAAGACTTCTGAACAGCAAGTAATGAGTTTAACCAGGATCTTGTGTAATTTTTAAGGATTTATCCTGCCTACAGGAGCTCAGGCAACAAGATCTTTTATTTCCCAGTTTATAGTCCCTGTCACTTACTGTCTTAGCTCCAGATGTGATGATCTGCCCCTTAAAATTGGATTCTTTATGAAAGTGAAGCTTTTTCTTCCCTTCATCAGGAGTCATTTCCTCCAAGTCTGTATCGAAAGGGCTAGCCGGTCTGCTGAAGTGACTCTAGCATGGACACCAAGCGCTGTCATCATGTGGAGGATGTTTGGGTTTTTTTGTTTGTCTGTTGGTTTTTTTTTGTTTGTTTGTTTGGTTTTTTTTTTTCCTGGCAGGGGCAAGGGAAGAGAGGAAGTAAAGCCAATGGGAAATTCAGGGTATCTCATCCTTTGGATATTTGAAAAAAAGAAAATTAGAAAATCTCTGCCGTTTGGTATAGTCTGACAGCAAATTGATCTTCAGAAGTAGCTTTGAGATAGGGATAAAAGTCATGCCTGGAAGGCTTAGCATTCTCCAGAGAAGGCAGCAAACTTTCCCAGGGGTGAGGACAGCCCTTCTCAGCTCAGGGGCAGGGGAAAGCCGCATTCTTTCAACTGATGCCTGGGAAATGCTTTTGGAAGACAGCATCTGGGCTCACTCATTTGGGATTGACTTGAACCTGTTTGCTTTTACTAGCGAAGAATCCATGACTCTAAACCTTGTTCCTGAGCCTCTGCATATGTTGCGATGCGAGCCAGCACAAGTGCCTGGAAAAGCTTTTTGAAAGAACTGGTCTTTGGGAGATGATGGTGCAGAGACCACACGTGTGCAGGGCAACACGCTTCAGCTTCTTTGGCAAGATCACCAGGGATGAGGTAGGGATGCTGATGTAGGTGGCAGCCCGCAGTATGCCCTAAGTTTTCAAAGAAAGTGAGGAAGAGCTGCCAGGATTTCCAAGTGGAAAATGATAGATGTAGTCATGTAACACACTTGCCACGCAACAGCCCAGAGGTCTGGATTGGGTGCCCTGGAGGAGCCTTGGTCTAGGAAGTGTATCTTCCCACATGAACTATCATTCGAAGAGACAGAACTGAGTCTGCAGAATCTCTTTCTAACTTTGACTAAATCCTGAACTTCTCCTCCCTCCTCCCCCGCCCCCAACCCGGGCCCCGACATCCAAGAGGATATGTTCCAGTTTACCTAAATTTTGTTGTACTGTCAGAAGAAAGTTCTGTTCTCTGGAGTGTTTTCCTGTGCCATGTAGGCTTGCGTCATTTGAGATCATTAGTCATATTCTTGAGGAGAAAATATCATTGTGTCAGTAAACATAGTTGGCTCCTATTGTTTCAGATTAATATACACAGAAAAGGCTATTTAATGGCCCGATTTATTTTATTTTGTTTCCCTCAAAGGAACTAGTTCTTTGCTTTATGGGAAAGCCTGTGTAATTAGCAGGGTTCCATAGAAATTGATCTAATGATCCCAAAATTATAAGCTCTCTATGGGGTTTTTAACAATATGACAGCAAAGATATAGTGACAGCTGCAATGGGGGATGGATGCTCCTATAACCCACCCTGTTCTATGTGTGCCCATTCCTTTTGGAGCAGGAAAGGAGAGGACAGACCCCTCCAGCCACTCAGCTGACACCTTCTTTGCTGTTCCCTTCACCCACTTTCTTCTAGTGCTTTTGTGAGAGAGAGGCCATTGCTTTGCAGTAGATGGCAACACTGACCCATTTTATATCATCAGATTTCACCTGGAACTTTGAAGGCCACTTTTCCTTTTTCAAATCACCCTTCCCTGTCTAAAGCTGACTAAAGGAAGTACTGTGCATTCTTAACTCCAACAAAGACTGTCCTTAAATGGTAGCTATGAACAATACTTTTCCTCTGGTTAGTTTGTATATGATGGGTCTGAGCAGATTTGTGGCTAGAACAGGTCTACAGCCAAGATGTGGACTTATCTGGGGAGTAGACCTTTTTTGCTTCCTCTGGGGACGGCTTGGTGGTTGCCCAGACCTCCATATTTTTTTGACCAAATACATTTTATGAGATTTAGAATCTTTTCATTTCCCAAAACTTCCGTAGCAACTTGAGTTCACTGATTTTTGACAACAGTGAGGTTTCTCCATTAACCTGTTTTCTATGTGTCCCTCTGAATTCTTTGGCCTATTTGCAGACAGTTAATACTCACAGGACGCAGTTTTGGCAGAGATGTTTAGCTGTTCTATAAATCAGCACCTTTTTTGAATGCCTCCTTGTAGCCCTGATTTGTATCCAGAACATCCACAAACAATCTTTTGTTGTAGATTTTTACCTCTTAGAGATGCTTTCAGTGTGAATTCTTTAAAAGCTGCCCATGATTTTTCATCTGTCTTCTCTGTTCTTCATGCAAATTGCAGCCATCTCACATACTCAAAATTATTTCTGTTGCCAGGGCCGCGTGGAGAGGATCAAGATTTCTTGATTTAATAACTTCGTTCACTGGGGAATAAATATATTTGCCCGTTACTACACTATCACTAAAAGATCAATTTTACTTTTGAACAGTTTTGCAAACAAAAATATCTTTATTCTAAAATGTGATTGTACCACAACCATAGTATGGCTTAAGGTTGTGCAGCCATTGCAAATAAAGATGTGATTGTGATCACATCATGAAATACCTTAGTGGGACAATATGCTGTCCCATTTTGGATTCTCTGGAGGAGGACACTGCAGCACTATTCATGAACTCTTCAACTAATAGCATAGTTGGTTCTATTTAATTGATGGATTGTAGGTATATAGTAAGTAGTACTGTATGTTCAGCTGGTAAGGGAACAGCTAATCATGCGTTTCGCTGGTAAAGCTCTACTCTGGCCAAATGTTGACTATGAAGTATGTCTTTTTAGACTGCTGTAGATGAACAGCCCCAATTCACCTAGATAAATAATCAAGTAAAAAAACCCAAACCCAACTAATCCCAGAACGAAGAACATGCTTTACTGGATACACGACCAGGGTGGTAGGTGTTTTATTGTGCTGGCTACCCAAGGTTAATAATGGAGGACAGTCAAGGTGTATGTATCCAGAAACAAGACTTAGCTGCTGTGTTCTTCTGATAGGGCAGTGGTTTAATAAGCACAACACATACTGAGAACTTGGAATGGAGAAATATATCACCGTGTTTAAAGAAAACTAAATAAATTATATTATAATATAATAATAGAATATTAGCATGTCCACTTCAAGAAAAATGTGTTGGTATCTTAAGTCCAAGTGTGAAAGCCTTTCTCTTGTCATTAAAATGAACTATTACTTCAAAGCAGCAACAGTGGAAACTTGTTTTTACCCTTGCCAGTGTTTCTCTTGCTGAAGACATTAACCTTTGACAATAGCCCCATATTAAACCTGGAGATGGGGTAAGCACTGTCTATAAAGAGATTGTCTCTTTCTTTGTAGAAGACTAGTAAGTTGCATTCCTGCATTGTAGTTAAAAGGGGTTTATCCATTAGAAGAGATCTTATGAAAGAAAAAGCTTTGTGGTTTGCAACAGGAATGAATAGTAGTGCAGTTTATAGGGTATCACACTTTCTTCTAGGTTTTATAGAGCACTGATTTCCCTCTCTTTTCATTTGCTTTGCTTGAGTAAGCAGTTTTTCATGTTCTTGATACTTCCTGTTGTTAATGATTTTCCCAATATTATCACGTCTTCCCTCCTAAACCACTTTCTCCAGCTTGAAGTCTTTTATTATGCACAGCCAAAGAGGTAAAGGCTCAGGTCTGTTATTCTGGGGAGAGGAAAAACCACAGGACACCAGTTTTGTAAATGTATTACCTTAACCTTCCACTGGGCCCCTTATTTGAAAGTCTTTTTCATGGCGTCATTTCCAAGCCATTTGAAATCAAATCATAAGCATTCAAAGATACATAGGTATCATTATATCTCTGATGAATTGGATATGTGATCAACATGGGTTTATTTTCCCTTGCATCTTACATAAAATGGTTATTTACATCGAAGTATCTGTACACTCCTACAGATCACTCTGCTTTGCAAAAATGTGTCTGATAACAGGAGATGCAGGGCCATGAGAAATGCAACTGAGTCCCTGTGACGTTGAGCAAGACACTGTGGCAGGTGAGATGCTGAAATTGATTTTAAGAGCCACAGAGGAAATACAAGAAAGCAGCCCAAACCTGAGCCGCAAATGTTGTTGAAGGCTTAGCTATTGAATTTCAAAGTAGCAACATGTCTGACTTTAACCCCTCTGTTAATCCCTTATGGTAACTTAGAACTGAGCTCAAAATCAGTCGCAATTTTGAACTGTCATTCTGTGTTCAAAGGTTGAGTTTTTCCATTTCATAAAGCAATCAAAATACAAAATGAGCGTTTGTTATTTAAATCGTTTTCTATTTTTCAGCTTTAATATTTAAAACAGACTTTGGAATTTGAAGGTATTATTTTACAGTTATGAAATTATAAAACTCTGTGCCTATAATAATGTTGTGTAATACCATATGAAATATGCTAACACAGATTAATGAATCTGCTCTTCTGAAGTGTATGTTTTATTCTTGTATAGATGTTCCCCTTTTGTAAACAAAAGTACTCAAAAGATTCAAGACCATTAAAAGGAATACTACAGGTGCTTTGTATGAATGCTATGTCATGAATAGCTTTTTCGATGTTAAAACAAAACAGTCAAATACTATTGATTTCCATCTTCTTAGCATCCTGAAGGATTAGCTTAAACGTTGCTTTCGAGAGCAAAGACACTATGGTGGTTTACTGAAAAGGTCTCTCTAGCAGACATTGTATATCCATTTTGTGTTCTGCGTTTTCTCATGCCATTTTACAACCAGCATGGATTATGCTGTATAGAAAATCTTCGCTTCCGTGATCCAGTGTTAGTGAAAGCCTGACAAAGCTAAATGAGATCCCTTTCTTTGTTAGGTTTTGGATCAGATCAATTGTCCTTAAAATATGAAATGAACGCAGCTGGCTGTTTCTAATTTCTGGTGAAGCTGCAGAAAGAGCCATAGGTGAGCCTGACATGTCTTGTTAAATGGGAAAGTCGTTTTCTCCTGTGATTTGTTTAAATCGTCTCCATTAATCATTTTTTGCCCCTGTTCCCTCCATAAATTCACTGTGTTCTGCCTTAGCCCCATTTTTCTTTTAAAAAGTCCAAGGCTGACCTTCTCCCACATGTTGCTATTTCAGGTATCAGTCTCACTTCCCAGTCCCTTAGCCAAGCTATCTCTCAGAGTTCTGCCATGTACAATGAAGAAAGAAACAAAAGATTAAGCATTTCCCTTTCTCACTTACCATCCAGGGGACTATGTGTCTGTTAAGTGTTAAATGAAAGAGAGTCAATGACATCTGCCTCTTAATTAAAGTGGACAGTTGGAGTTGGATATACCCACAAGACTTTATTATAATAGAGGCAGCCTGAAGAAGTGGTATCAACAGAGTCATTAGTAACCACAGAAAGAAGATGTTAATTAGGGAATATGTGATCCTACCATCAGACCAATTTGGGAAAAAAAACGTGAATGATATGGAGATGAGCTGCCAGTGATATTATATATCATAATTATTGTGCATGTTGCACTGGCATTAATGGTAGTGGCATCACAGGGTGGGATGCTCGTTAATTCACATTAGTGTCTAGTCAGGTAGTTAAAGCCCTAAAAACTAAATGAGGAAGTCTAATTGCCTGTTCAGATTCAAATAACATGCACTTTATTACCAAATTCTACCATTAACAGCCTGGGAAACCAGTTGTGGCTGACAAGAGAAGGGACAGCTGAACTGTCAAATGTAAGGAGAGAACCCTCTGGCTGGGGATTGGGTACAAGTAGCAGTACTGGTATAACAGCACTGCAAGAGTGCAGGGCTCTGGAGAGCACATGCTGGTGCTAAAGAAACACATATGGTCATTATGCTGGAGAGCCTAAAGGCAGAAGTCATGTGCAGGTTAAGGATAAACAGGAACTTCATGGCGTCAGTGCCTGGTAGTGATTTCCAACAGAGATTTGGAACAGAAAAAGCTTGGTGTGAGAAGGATGGAGATCCTGTGTGCGACTAAACTGCAGAGATTAGAGGTGATCACTAGCTTTCATGATCTCAACTGAAGACAGAAGTCTTCTTTCGTCTGCACACAAAGCAGAACCTTTTCCTGCCGTATATCTAGCCTTAATGGTTTTTGTGGCTCAAAGTTGATGAAAAACTTCACTTTTATGTGGTTCAGAAAAATACTAGAGTCTCTGAGTTCTTGATAGATTACCTGTGAAGAAAACATTGGCTGTCCTTGGAAGTACATTCCAGCAGCACGTCTTGATAGACCATTGTTTTTCAGCATCCCTCACACTACCTCAGCCATAGGTGCTCTTAGCTCCTCGATGGAGCTGCCAGTCATTGAAATTATTTCTGGCAAGCTGACAGTATTACACACAAACATATAGAAAATACTGACCTGCTGTTATGGCCATCTTTAGTGGTAGTGCTGTAGTTGAAGTGACAGGTATCTGTTGCTGGAATTTGGTTACCCAGTTTGAGTGTCACTGTATGCAGTCACATTCAGAATGGATGCATGAAATGGTGACCGACCAGCATGGACATGTAGGTTGAAGATTTTAAAACGACAGCCTAATGGACCCAAACCCTTCCGTGATTTACATTGGGTTCAATAGAAAGGATTTATTTAATATTTTTTCATTTGATGGTGTGGTGTTAATGTTTTCTAAACAGGCCTCTCATGACATCTCCAGCTGATACATTTTTGCTGGTGATAGAAAAACTTTCTCATGAGCCTTTACACACCACAGGGTCTTAGGGGAGGGCTGGTATTTGGCCAGAGGCAAAATATGCTCCACCCCCCTTTAATTTTAGAAGGTAACTGAAATAGGTGGAAGCAGCCAGACAGACTTTTTCCTGGTTAAGTGAACTCGCTGAACCAACTAGCTGAGTTGCTTGTAGTTTAAAGCAGGAGAGGGGAGAGAAAAGATTGACCTGGAGTATGTAAACTAACAGAGTGTAAGACCTGAGCTTTAATTTGCCATTCATGTCCTCATTGTACAGCAGCAGTTGGTCCGTGCAACTTGGGGAAGTTGTGGTAGGGCTTACAGACTACGGTATTGGGAAAACTTTATCTTTGTTATTAAAAAGTTGATGCTCTTTAGCCCAGAAATGGGATCTAAACCTGCCTTCTGAGCTGTGCTCTGCCCTGTGTGTATAGACAGGACATAGCACGGTATGAGTGTGGCTGCTGAGAAATAAATTCTAGTCTCTTCCCTGTGTAGTTCCACATTATCATGTCTGTGATGTTCTTTATGCTGGGGTGGCATCCTGGTGTACTGTTCATTCTTTCCATTTCAGGGCCACTAACTTAATCCAAAGAAACTCTTATGTTAAAAAAACCCCCAAAACATAGCTATTACTGTTCTTCAGTCTTTCCTTTTTTTCTGTCTTTTAGCAAAAATCTAAGCAGCTTTTTTGTAATTACACATTTTTTCCCTTCACTTTCACAGTATGCTCTTTACACTGAAGATTTATTCTTACTTAGCCTGCTTTTGTAAAGGAAAACCAAAGTTGGTTTAATGTAATGGAAGAGCAGCTCTATATTCCTCCAGAGATAATTACTTTGAAGATAATTACAGTTGAAAAAAGGGCTGTCATAACCCTTTCACTTATTTTTCATGGGATTTTTAAAAAATTGTCTCTTCTCAGCAGATATGAGTTCTATCTTCACTTGCACCAGACTACAAACTCAGAACAGAAGTTGGACTACGCTCATCTCGTCCTCTCCCCTGGGGGGCCCAGCAGCAGGCGCCTCAGAAGACAATACAAGAAATCCTACAATAGGTAGGGGTGGAATGATCTTGCCTAAGGAGGGATTTTTCTGCTAAACTTTAAATATTTAGAGTTTGAGTCAGAAAGTAACTTCACAGCATATGTCAAACTATGATGATGGAACAAACTGTTAATTTCTATCCCTGAGAACCAGGCCCCTGATCTCAGCTATGCTGATATACCTCCAGGTAACTAAACTGCACTCAGCTCAGCTAAAAACACCAGTCAGCTTGAAATCAGGCTCTCTCTGTAGGCCTTTCAGAAAGGACGTGGGTGTATATAGTCCATGATCCTTTTAACCTTCACTAATCTTCTTTGCAAGAGCATATTCTGAGGTGGTTTCCCTTTAATGCTGTTCAGTTCCAGTGCTTATATACTGTTAGTCTCACTGAGAAATGAAGTACCTCAATCAAGCAAGTGCTATTCCTAATCAGAGTAGGCACCCCAGGGTAATTCAGTGATTTCCTTCTGGGCAATGCAAAGCCATTAGCAGGTTGATACCATTTTGCCCTTATTTAATTACACCCTGAGGAGAGGACTGAGCTGGCAGGATAGCTAAAGGCTGAGGTGACCCAGTAAGGACTCCAGGCATGAAGGCTTCTTTTTAATATTTCATGCAAAATCCTTGCAGCAGCCTGCAGCAGAAGGGGCTTTGGTTTCACTCAGTGCACACATGCAATGGCTTCTATCCATTGCCACGGAAATATCCATTTCCGAGGCTATCATACAAAATCATCAAATGTGTATTAGCTTTTTGAGGTCCAGCAACTCTTGCCAGACTAGGTGATTGAGCCAGATAGAGATATGATGCTGTGACCTCCCTTTATTTCCGTGAGGAGGTTCAGTGGCGCTATTGCTGCAAACAAAACGGAGCATTTGTGTCTGGAGTGGTTAATGAAACCCACAATAACAACGAAATAAAGTCCACTGTACTGTGAAGGCGTATGTTTTGGCGCAGACCTCCATGTATGAGGGTGGTGGGAGTGCTCTCCTTATGCAGTTAGCACAGTGCTTTTATGGTGCTGCCAAGCCTGTGCCTGGTGTGACACTTGCTGCTGCAGGGCTGTGGTGGCAGGAGCTGTCCTCTCTGTGCAGGGATCGCTCTGTAGTAGTCACCTGAAGCATCAGGGAGATATTATTTCTTCTTCCCTCTGCAGCCCTGCCTATGACTGGTTTCCCCACTCTTCTTTGTAGAGGAAAGTGCTCTCTGGAGAACTATTCAAAATAGCTGCAATCTCCCACTCCGTGTGGGCAATACACCCTACTCTGCAGCTCCTCTCTGCTTATGCAGAAGTGACTGGTTTTGCTCGAGCCCTGGATTTAGATGGACTCACCTGGCTGATCTGGTGAACGTGGAGGCTGAGCAGCTTCCAGTGGAAATGCAGCTTTGCTAATTGTGTTTATTTAGGTCCTGTGATGATCTGTTCTTATACAGATATACTTCATCATTTATTCATTTTATATGTATGAATTACTTTTTACACTTAAAAAGGACTGTTGCAATGATGGGATGTTTAATAGGAGAAGCATGGCTGATAGGGGGAGAAATGAATGTAAGGAAAATGGGTGGAAAGCAAGTTGAATATTAAAAATCAGGGTTCACACCAAGGTTTGTGCCAGTCATTTCAGCTAGTAGTTTTGCTTACGAATCAATGTTCTCAAGAAATTTGATAGTGTGCAAAGACAGAAGTCATTTCCTCTAGTGAGGAGTTTTAGTAAAGCAATTAGAACGTATTCATAGCTGGAGAGAGATTTCATCTTGTCTTGCCTATGTCTATTGCAAGAAAAATCCAACAGTGAGTTTGCATCTAGCATTGTAAAACTGATATCAAGACATTAAATAAGTCAGACCTGTGGTGTCTCGAGATTTATGGCTTTGCACAGGTCTATCTGTAGTCCAGTGTGAATGTACTAATGAAATCTGACCATCTGCAAGTGAACTCTCAGTGTGCCTGACCGTTCGGTTTATGCAGATAGCCATCTCAAACTCAAGCTTCTTGCCGTGTTGTACCTTATTTTTATTTGATTGTTTAAACCTTGCTGTTCTTAAACATTGACACACTGAAAGCACACCCAAAGACTGCTGCCATGGGTAGAGATGACAGAATCACACTTTTTGCTGTAGTATTTAATGGTTTTTTAGTTTTAGCATTTTTGTTAGAAATGCCTGCAAACCCACACAAATTTGAGCAGTAAACCTACAATAAAATATCTTTGACTTTCCTCAACTATTTAAAAAATAAGTAAAGACATAATTTAACACCTGAAACTTGATTTTGAATAGAAACGTGCTAGGATTTGGGTTTTTTATGGCTTGTAAAATCTTTTTACAGTTTTCTTTGCCTATTATCTAACAATGTAATTAGTTCAAAGTGGAGAATCAAAATTTCAACTACACGTAGTTGTGAAATCAGGAGCTTTGCAGCCCGTGGTGTCTTACACAGAACATTCAGACTAGAAATTCAGAAAACAAATGACCGCTTTTAAAGACAAAGACCTTTCCTTGCTTAGGAATTTAAATTTGGTGCATCTTAGAAAAGGTCAATCATTTCTTTAGACTAAGTATTCCTTGTTAATGAACACAGCATTTTTAAAAGAGAGACTACCTCTTGTTATTTCTGGCATATAAAAATGCAGCCCTAGAGAACAACAAGTTTACACTTGTTTACACCTGTTGCCAACACCATAGCCTATGGGCACAGTCTTGCTCTCACTGAATCCAGTAGCAAAATCCTGATGTATTGCATTGCACAAATAGATATTAATTGTACATAACTTCTTATTTTAGTGGTCCAAGATATAAAGGTAATACCGTTTTGTGCCATTTTTGCAAAGTTCTTTTTTTTTTTTTCTGCCATTGCACCTTAATAACCACTACTTTGAAGGAGTCTGCAGTGATATCTTGGTGAAGGTGTGATCATAGGATTCATTTGCAATATCCTGTAGCCTGAGACTTTGGTGGGAGCACGTTTGGTTAGCACTAAACAGCCAGCAGTGACTCTTGTGGTCAACTTGCTCCACGTTTCACATGGCTTCACACACCTCTGGATGTGTGTTCACTAGAACACACATACAAGACATTAAATAAAAAGCGACAAAGCAATATCTAGAAATTACAAGTGCTTGATATTTCTCCAGTTAGAGTAAAGATAATGAGAGAAAAGTAGCAAAGAGAACTGTAATCACAGTTTTAAAAAAAATGCAGAGATAATTTAGACTGCTTCTATTTCTATTGTAAATATAAGCTTAGGTGACTGAGGGCTTTAAAGTGTAATTAACATTTTCTCCTGATAAGCTTCATACTGTTTTTCTTCTCTTATTTTCTTCTGCCTTTTATTTTCTCAGCTTGTTTTCCATCTACCATTCCAGCAGAGAAAAATAACTAGTAGCTGCTAAATTAACAGTCACAGATGGGCAATTTTTAATAGATCTTCATCCTCTCCTGGCATAATTAATGATCCCTAAACCTCCTCTGGTCCCTCCAGTGATCCTTTGCAAAGCGTGCCAGATAGGCGGGGAAAGGTCCTCGCCCAAAAGGGTGCTGTCCCACAGTACTCAAGCAGGACAAGCAGAGCAGGTCTGGTGATGGCAACCAGGGTCTGTCACAGTCCAGAGGTGATGATGCAGGGCCAAAGTCAAGCTGGGATGTCAGTCAGCAAGCCAGGGCTGGGGGTGGCAAGGTACGTTGTTTAAATGCAGCTCTCAAGCAAAGCTAGAGAGACCTCTGACATGAAAGCTTCTCACAGCTTTCCTGCACAGCTCTTCACATAGCAGTGAGAAACATCCAGCCGCACCACATCCAAGCTGGCTTGGGGCACAAGCAGTCAAGGATAGGGGAGAGGTTGGAGAGCCCCTCTGGCTTGCTCAGGTCCCTGGTAGTTGGCTCCAGCCCTTTACAGCTCTTACAGGTAAACACAGTAAAGATGCACCATCCCTGTAATTACTGCCCAGGACTATGGGACCCCAAGTCTCTTCCCTGTAATAGCTTTTTTGAGGTGCTCTAGGCTGATGTATGGATGGACAATGCATTGGATAAGAGCCTGTCTCTCCTTTGCTCTTGGTGACTCATTTTCTGATGCTGACTCAAAATCAGATTAGACAATGCTGCATCAGAAGACCTGAACAGACTGGGAAGAAGAGTCTAGGAACTGGGAATGATAGAGAGAAACGTTATCTTGTTTAGCAGGGCAATAGCTCCTGGATCCCTGATGGAAAGAGTAGCAAATAGCTTGACAGAGAGATTAAGATGGGAAGAGGGACTGGAGAAAATGGTTGGTTGAGAAAGGAGACTAGAGAAGTAAAGTGAATGGAACAAGAGAGCAAACTAATCTGAGGGGAGATGTATCAGAGCAGAGGTGAAGTATCTTGCATTCTTCTCTCTTGACTTTCTATCCTGAGAAGTGTGTTGTGTAATTATAAGGAAGAGGAGTGTTTAAAAGCACAAATAGTACTCAGATGCACAAGTTCCGCCCATTTTCATTTTCTGAAAATTTTGAAGCTATCGTGGTTTTAAGAGGATCTCTCACCATCTTATCAGAAATAAAACCTATTAGTTTATCCAAAGCATGCTGAAAGCAAGAGAGTCTCCCCCATTAATTTAGATGTGTTTTCTACTGAGCTCTAATAAAATGTCAGTCTGCGTGGCAAATTAATAAAATGAAGCTGTCAGTCAGTATTCATAGCATCAGACTATATTTCATGAGCTGGGAGATACATCACCCTGGAAGTTTGAAAGCTCAGTCGGCTGAATCAGCTTCTACATAATTATGTTAAACCTGTCGATCAATAGTATGTGCATTTTTAATACCTTCATATTGAGGCTTCTGATCTCTCTGTATTAATGCTGATAATAGTTTTGCTTCTCTCTGCAATCAAATAGCTTAAGCCTGAGGTCTCTTCCTTCTTGCCTCCTGCTCCCAGAGTTAATTACTCCTTCAGCTCTGGAAAGCAAATAGGGGGTTCTATTACTTTAGTTTTACTTACTTTGAAAGAAAAGAAGGAAAAAGTCAACACCAGGAGGTAGGCTGATGGAGTGCAGACGTATATAGACTCTATTAATGTAGTCCCTAGTAATAAGCCTTCATAAATCCTTTTAAATATTGAAGTCTAACAAGCAGCATCTCACCAATAAAAGCTCGTTATTCACCTGTCATGAAAATGTATTTAGCAGTCTAATCCTCTGTGTTCAGCCTTCCCCAGAACTTGGCTTCAGCTCTCTGCTTTCCCTTTTCTTGCTTTCCCCCCTGCATTGTGCTATTACGTGTCAGTTGTTTCAACACTGTCACAGTTGGTCCAGCTCCAGCGTTGTGGCAGGATGTACAGCAGAGCTATTCCAGAGGAAGCGGTTCAAGTTTCTTTGAGGAGCTCTAAGTCTGCCTGCCTGCCATGCCACTCACAGTTGGGGTGAGAGGATTTTCAAGGCTATAAATCATCGTCATCAGAGCTTAATTTGAAGACTGACTTATTGAAGTTCCTAAGGCAATGTTGAATTCTGTTAAAGTTTGTGCAAGTCAAGCTTAAAGATGCCTATAGCCAAGGACTTTAGGGGCCATTTAAGTAGCTTCCATGGTCTATCCAAATATTCAGAAAATTAATTAATAGATAAAGAGTAGGACACTTCTTTTCTCTTATAGAGTCTTAGTTATTGAGTCACTGACTGAACTAATTGTAACAG
Organism: Dromas ardeola; assembly: GCA_013398915.1. Classification (NCBI taxonomy): domain Eukaryota; kingdom Metazoa; phylum Chordata; class Aves; order Charadriiformes; family Dromadidae; genus Dromas; species Dromas ardeola. The sequence goes on from VYZM01007338.1 coordinate 277,403, forward strand.
ACTGCAGATTGCATCTCCAGTTTACAGCCTTGCCTGTCATTACTGCAGTGCAATCCATACACATTAATATAAATTGTACTTTGCACAGTATTTTAGCTGAAACTCAGATTTAACCCTCAATATATTTTATGAAAACTTTTAGTTACCACAGGGGATAGTTTCTACCAACTACAGTGCAAGCAGCCTTCTACATCAGTTAAAACCCACCAGTTTCATCGGGGTGCAGAGGCTCTGTGGAGGATCAGAGCGTTGCTTGGCATTTCAAACTACAAGCAATGTCAAAGTGTGCAAAACCTACAGCTGTTCATCAGAAAAAGTCAGCTTATAATTACCCATCTCATATTAACTATAGAACATTTATGAACTGCACAATGTATCACACTCATGCAAATGCCAGTCTAACATTCCTAATGAATGCAAATCCTAATAATTCAATATATGTCAGAATATAGCTATAGACTCATAATCCTCTCTGTCTGCTACTTGATTCTTTCCATTCAGATCCTAATTTGTAGTTAATCTTCTATTTGGAAGCTGCTGTGGCTCATACCATTTGTATCAAGGCCAAACTCGTGACAGGGCTAACATCTTATAAGGAATTGGTGTAATTAAACCCAAATGTCAACATTTGAGGTTTATTTTCAGCCCAGATTGTTTGAAAAGATTGAAAATTAATGATTTTTTTTCCACCAATAGAACACAAAAATTTAAAAATAGGTTTGGAAATGGCACTATTTACCATTCAAGCAGAATTTACTTGTAAAATGAAAGTAAAATTAGTCTTTTACGTTAGATTAGTGTGCAAATTCAGTTGTCTAAAGTAGCACATTACATGTTCATGTAAGTCTATGTTTGTTGCACTTGCTGATCTTGAATTAAGCATATTGGTTCAGTTCAAAAACAGCTCACTACTATATAGCTTCAGGTGAAATGATGTAATTTGATTTTCCAAAAGAAAATTTTCTTTATGTTGAAATTGATTATTTTCTGAAAAACTGTTGATTCAGTGTAAATTAAGTTTTCAGTAAAAAAATCATTTGAATGGCAAATGCTTATTCAGCGCTAACACAAGAACTGGACCAGTTTTACTGTTCAGATATGCCTGTACCATAGTAAAAGCAACATTTTGAGTACAGTGTAGGTATTGCCAAGCTGGCTTTAAAGTAAAGCTGTTTAGATGCTGGGCATAGTAAAATTGCAGCAGCACAATATCGGAGTCTGACTTGACTGCTGAGAAGCAGAGCAAATTACTCCATGGTGAGATGTGACTCAGCAGTGTAGGCATAGTCCGTCTTTTTAGGCTATATGTGAAAATGTGCAAAATTACCTAAAGATCCTGAGCTGCATCAGGTAGGCTTTCAAAAGTCCCAATGCTTTGTTTGCATTTGATTACATTGGAAATCACGTGCCCCACTGCTCCACATTTCCTTCTGGTGAAATACTTGCGTCTCTCCTAAATACCTCTTGGAGTGAGATCTCTCTGACAAAGCTCCCTTCAGTAAAATGGGAATTGTTAATATTTTCTTACTTCGTAGACGGTTTTAATCACTTCGATGCTAAGTGATAAAGATTGCTAAAATCTTTCAAATTTCAGGGTGAATCATGACTGATGTGAAATGAAATATCATTTGCATTTTATATGGTGACTCAACCTCTGCTAAAATAGCTGATGATACCTGAGATAAACCAGTAAAGATCATATTAAGGTACACAATACTGGTTCATTTGAACAAGTACTTACAATATGTTTGTGCTTTTAACATCAAGAATGTAAAAGTCTATTTTTGGAAATGATTCTCTGAAGGTGACTGAGAAGCAAAATATGGTTTTAGAGAAGTGCAGAAAAGGAAATTGTTTCCAAGCTGAAAATGGAATTTATTTTCTTGCACAATGGTTATTGATTTTCTTTTTTTTTTTTTAAACAAAAATCTCCTGTGGGATGAAAAATTGCATGGCTGGTAACACAATTCTGGCATAAAAAGACTTTAGTTAAAATGTATTGGAAAAAAAAAAAATTACATTTTTTCAATGTTTCAGGACTTCCTATATCCTGAACCTGCTGCCGTGTTTGTGGAGTTCAGATATTCTTCGGTTCAAGACACTATGGAGAAATGTGTTTTTCTAATCCTTATAATTAGCAATGAAAAGACAACTGACATCCCTGGGATTTTGGATAAGAGCTTCTGTCAGCACGTTCTTCTCTCCTTTCACGTGTAAGTAATCCACAACACATGTTTAAACAATCCAGGAAAAGTAATTTGGGAATTAGCAGGAACCTTACCAAGCAGATTATAATGGGATATAACATGTAAAATATTTTTTAAAGGTACAGACATTGAAGGGTTTGGAAATAACTGACTGGGACTCATCAGTAGATGCTGGAGGTGTGCAGTCACAAATCAAAATTGAAAAAGAGAAGATACAAAACAGAGGCAAAGATAGAGGAAAAAGAGTCTCAGAACACTCAGGATTGTAAGAGGGCTGATGGCTTAGGAGCAGGATATTTTGAAAACTCTGAGACAAATATATATGCTGGTTATGATGGTGACAATTTTGTATATTAACCATTTAATTGATGACCGAAATATAATTCAAATTGGCCCTATAAGATCTTTACTTTAGATGTAGTATTAGGATTTATAGTTTTTGTCAATTTTCATGTTGAACCATCTCAGTTATATGCATAATCTGATGGGTCATATTCACTGTGGCGTAAGTCTGGTGGGACCTGTTGTTCCATAAATTTTAGCTGCTATGTAGTTAAAGACATATGCGTGTACTTGAGCCCTGTGTTTGTCGAATGCTCGAGAAAGGCAAGAAGAATCTTTGAAGAGGTGAAAAAAACCACCTTGAAAAGTTAGGATGTCATCTGAGCAGGACGTTTGCCTTGCAGTGTCTATGAGCATGATTTTTAAGTACAGGACAAGATTAAATACCTTGGGCAGAACCATGTCCATTTTATGAGAAATGGATGGCAGAGACAGCAGAGAAATTCCATGGCATGGAACTTGAACAATCACCACAACAAGGAAGAACTGCAAAGTTTCCCCGAGTCGCAGTACTGGGAAGGCGTTCTTTGCTTCAGCAGCAGCTGTGGCCAAAAGGTCAACCAAGTCGAGCACTTGGTCCCCCCCAAAATAATATGCCCGTCTGTCTGCACATTAGGGCCACAGTTAAGTTACATGTCTGTGGCATATTGTCCATCTTAGAAAGTTTGGCTCTAGCAACGGAACTTCATAAAGTGTCAGACAATACCTCTAACTTCCTTCCTAGCTGAAATCATTCACTTTTTTTTTAGTTCTGGAAAGTGAATTGTGCAGCAGTTCATGTCAGCAATCCCCAAAGCTATTTTTTTTCGACCAAAGTATTTGTTGTAGCAATAATGCAGTAAATGTTGTTTAAACTCTTCTAAAGCAAGAACCAAACCAACAGTGTCAGCTGTTATTTCTATTTCTACATTTCTAAATAGGCCTCTCTTGAAAAGTGCCTTGATCTGGATTGCCCACTTGAGATGTCATTTGAGGTTGGATTGAGCAGGATGGGAGTTTGGTGCCTGAGGAAAAAGCAAGCCCCTTAGGGGCTTCTCAGATCAATTACCCTGGAATCTACATGGCTAAATACATTTTCTTTTAGTTTTGTTTCTTCACAGAGGGATCATAGGGAATCTGAGAACTCCCAGCACACTGTAACACAATGAGGTTCTTGCAAAGTGCATCAAAATAGCGCATAACCTGAAAGCACAAAGGATCCTAAAAGGACCCCTTTGAAAACAACACATATTCAGAAGATGGTTTTAACACCAGAAGTTGACAAGTAATATCGTTCTGGCACGTTACTAAACCATTATTTTTTTTTCTGCCTTGTAGACTATTCAGGTAGTGATACACAAGTCTATGAAAAAGTTCATAGCTAGCCTTTATCTAGAAATGTTTTTTCCCCACTTTTTCTTTGAAGAATATACTTTTAAATGAACAGCGTTGATAGTACTGTAAAGACCAGTACATCTATTTCAACCATGGCATAATAGATGTCTTGTCTTTTGGCTTGTTTTTAATGCACGGTGCAGCCGTTACAAGTGCTATGTGTCATCATATGCAGTGTTGGTTATTAATTTGACCCCAGATAAAAAGCAAGCATGATCCTCTCAGATAACTGACACTGGAATATTTTAATTGCAGAAATAGGTTCCATTGGATTTTTGTTACCTAGGTGGGTGTGTAGATAGATTATACAAGGGATGGACTGTACATAACTTTCCCTTTTTAAAGAAGACTGCTGAGAAAGCATTTGCAACCACTTGGGTCTCTTGAGGACTTCTTTTTTCCTTAATTTCAGATCGTATTTTGTGTCTACACTGATCATTTGGTATGAAGTTTACAGTTTTGTGTGTTTGAATCATTGTCATGAATGTTTTGTTTCTGCACAGTGTGATGTAGCCTCAAATCTAAAAATGCCAAACTTCACCAGCATAAAACAGAAACCAAATGTTCACGGTGTTGATACTCCATGTATATGACCGATTTTACTATTTTCCAAGCTAGTGTGTCTTACAATATACCAAAATGGGAGTCCAGGACATGCATGGGAGCAGACAGGAACTCTGCGTATCTAGAATTTCTAGGAATCCAGGAACAATTAAAAAAATTGTGGAAATCTATTCTGCAACTGTCTCTGCTCCTGTTGTTCTGCCCAGAGGCAGTGTTACAAGGGTAGGAGGTAGCTCATGTCCTTCTCTGAGATCCTGCAAAGCTGCACCTCAGTTCCAGGTGAGGAACAGGGGTGGGAAGGCACATGCCCTTCCTGAGGCCAGTGCTGCTTGCCTTTAACTCATGGGGCATTTTCCAGTGTTCAGTTCCCTTATGGTTTGGGGTTTTTTTATTAGTGATCACTCTTTTAGTCTATAAAACCTTGCATTTACAAGTTTTTGAAAAGATTAGCACTGCCAGAAAACTCCAGAAGTGTCAGTTCCTATTATTGTGCTCCTGATCTTCATTATCTAGACTTCATTGCGATAACAATGTCAATAGTGAGTCATCATGTGTGCACTCAGTTGAGCACTTTGCGTTTGAAGTGAAAGCCAGCAGACAGCTGTATGCGTTGCAAGAGGAAAGGAATGTTTCCGGGCTTTGTATTTTCTCACTAGACTCCAGGGGCCAAACTGCAGTGCTCCAAACGTATTATCATCCAAGTGGTATAGGAGTGATGACCAAATAATCTCACTGTAATATTCAGTCATTAGTGGTCAATAACTGTCACCGTATTTAGCTGTTGTTGGTTGCACATCACTGGTTTATTCTTATGAATTCTGATAGATTTTTTTAATGCTAAATAGGTTAATCCCTCTTCCCAGCTGAAAAACATGAAGTTAGGTGTGAAAGTCCCCAAAGCAAGAAGAATTACTGGGAAAAAATTACAGAAGTGTAAATCAAGAAAGTAATATTGAACTTTAGAAGACAGCATACAATAATATGACACTTTATTCCACTGCTGCCTGAGGTTTATATATACTACTGTCACTTTCTTACTGTTCTCCACCACTAGTAATTTTCTTTCAATCTAATTTTTATTTCCCAAGGGTTTGCCAAGGTTAAAAGTGCTAGAAAACCAATGACTATTCACTTGCCAAAGGACAATAAATTAAATTAACCGTTGTTGGTAGCCAAGTCAGGTCAGAACTATTTATATGTAAATAGGTGCAAAACCCTGATGGCATAGTGTATGATTATTAGCAGCTCATTGCAGACTCTGTACTGAAAATTAAAGACACTGGAAAAGCAATGTGTTTCCTTTCAATTCTGCCTGCAAGAAAAACATCTGAATTTCTGCTTTCACGGTAGCTTGTTATTAGTGGCCTTCATATGCATTAGAAACCTAATTATTCAAGGTCAAACTTGATGGGATCTTTTAGTAACTTGTTTTATTTTAATTATCTTCTTATAACCACCATATTAGCAATTTCCAATTGATGGTACTAATGTGGGTAGGTTTAATACGGGCCACATTGTTCTTCTGTTGTGCAGGAAATGAGAGCTACTGCAAGTGGTATTTAGTGACCACAGCTGTGTGCTGAGGTCAAACCATTTAGTGACCTTTTCCCACATCCCATTTTGGGGACCAGGTAATTCACCTCTTCATACTGCTTTTGTGTGCCCCATCCTTTTCCACAAGATCAAACTTAGGAGTATCAGCGTCCTGTGGCACAGTCCCAAAGAATTAGTCACATCTGTATGGCCTGCTTAGGGCAGTTTGAGAGCTTTGTTTTGGTGTCAAAAGCAATAATAGTTTTTGGGGAGGGAGACTGAACCAAGCCCAGGGGCTTCCGTTGCCCTCAGCGAGGAGGGTGCTGTGCTGTTGCTCAAGCCTTGGTTTCAGCTGTGTTTGTCCATCTTAACTCTTTATCTCAACCTCTTCCTAAAGCGTGGGGCAGGACTTGGCCTTTGGTTCCAATGCTGATGGTGAAAATACTGCCTTCAGGAACACAGTGATGATTTACAGCTGTAGTGGTGAGCATGGTGGTCATTTACAGCTATGGGTCAGTACTTTGGTATGAAAGCAGAGAAACGTAGTCCTGGAGAAAAATACCTCTAATAATATTAGTATTGGGGTTCTTCCTTGAATTGTTAGTGCACATTGTATTTGTACTGAGACTTAACTAGTCTTCATCCTGTTTGCCTGTAATTACTGTGTGTTTGATCGAAGTTGGGGATTGTAAAGATTTTACATTGCTACACTTTATGAGAGCACAGAACTGCTTTTTGTGAAGTATGTTATGCGCTCCCATTCCAATTAAGAATTATTTTTATTGTTTTAACTTAAGGATGCAAAGTGTGGCACAGAAGAGAATCAGCACTGATTCTGTTGTGAACAGCAACGACATACATGCTACTGTAGTGCTCTAGGGGTTGAAGATGCAGTGAGCTCTGCAAAGGTGCCTCCATTCAGTGCTCTGCAGGCTCTGTGTTTGAGCAATTACTGAAGAAGGATTATTATTCTTACGTGGAATTCTGCAATTACTGTCCTAGATAGACAGAGATAAAATAACAAACAGCTCTTTTAAAATTAAGACCCTAGGCCACAGGCCATTTTTTTTTTTCTCCAAGTGGTGTTAAACTAACAGGTAATTTAGATGCTGTGTGTTGGGTGTTTGCAGTTTGGACCACTTAATCACTTTAAGCTGCTTTTGTAAAGAGTGTTTAAGATGAACAGTTTAAATTCAAATTCCCAAGTCACTATTTGCACATATCGATCAGTTCTGGAGCACCTCTAAGCTATGTGGCCAGGCATTTTGAAAGACTGACTCATGGCCTGTGTTATTTGTTGCCCAAATAAGATAAAAAGTATGTCCCCAAGATATCCCCTGGGATAAAGGTACCCTGACATCTGGACATGCTGAACATTAGGGCCAAGAAGTAGCTTTCTTTCTGAGGATTTGTGTGCTGCATAGGTTTTCTATAATAAATACCCTCATTCAGGAAGCTCTATTGACTTTTTTTGCCTCTAAATAATTCTGTTGTTTTTTTTTTTTT
>VYZM01007338.1:284960-322295 GCA_013398915.1 Dromas ardeola
TTTTTTTTTTTTTTTTTTTCATTTCAAAAGAATCTGGTTATGTATCTTGATGGGAAATAGGATGTAGTGAGGTATCGCACATACAATGGGACATTGGGAGCAGTAGAAGGGGAACACGAGGCTTAACTGTTTTTTATGTGTACGATTATGGCGATGGGAACCTCTACCTGAGTAAACATACCATAGCTCAGAAATTTATGGACTATCCACATTACTTTTCTGAATAAATGATGCTTTCATAAAACCTTAAATCTAGAAGTAGAAACTCTATTATGTGCTATGTAGTATATATATGAATTATCAGTAAAACTGGGGAGTTGACCAATGGTCTCAGTGCAACAGTATTCAGCAGTCTGCTTTCTTGTTAATTCCTGACAAACATATGTCTATGTGTACTTCTTGCAAATTTGTTAGAACATGACATTCTTAAGAGAAAAAATCAGTGTCTAGAACTCACCCATTTCCCAAATTAAATGGATTTATAGAGAACGTATGTTTCTTTCCAGATGGTTAGCTCTGCTGTTGTTTAATACAAAATCTTTTCTCTACATTAACATTATAAAATTTTCTTCTTTTTCTATGTGGCATAAAACTCAATTTTCATGAGTATAACTAACAAAAATTGGATGTTATTCAAAGTGTAAGTTTGATGATTCTGTTGTAATGTGTATTTTAAAAATATGTTCAAAGATGCAAGTACACATTTGATAAGCAATTTTTAAAAGATTCACAAATTGTTACATTTTTGATCAGACAGATGTATTTTCTTTACCACTGAGTAATTTCAATGATTGGCATATTCAGCTTCGAGGATATTAAACTATGAGAAAATTGTACCTATCAGAATGATCAGAAAAGGTACCAAATATTTAGAAAAATACCTAATTACAATCCTACCAGCTTTGAATTGAAACCATTACAGGACAATCATAACATCAATAAAAATATCTCATTTAAAACATAAACTGCAACTATAAAATATTCATTATTCTGTTATTAAAAGAGAGTTAAAATGTGTGTCTCTGATGAAAACTCTAAAATTGTTTTGTTTGTTTGAATAGGAAGAGATATTTTGCTGGCAGCCCTGTGGGCAAATCCATACAGAAATTGTTTAAACATCACGTCAATATAGTTTAATTATCACTAAGCATGCCCCAAATAAGTAAATGAGACAGAGAAATCACAGCACAAGCATATCTTTGTGTTCTGTACTGATACTCTGTGTTATTTAACACAGAAACGTGGAGGTCTGTACAAATTAAAAGGAGTACTGTGGGCAATTTAGGCTTTGCAAGATGGGTCTTTCATAGTATACAGCTGATCTCCTTTTAACACCATCCTTTTCAGGGCATCTGAGAGCTTTCAGCACCACCCAAGACCGGCCCCTCTCTACTTGTAAATGATTATGTGTTTTGCTTGCATGGCTGCGTGAGAAAATAAAGATGTTGAATTTATTAATATTCCCATTGAACATCCAGCTCTGTAAGCATATGCCTGAGTACTGACCTTTCAATTTGTGCTTAACCTCATTCAACTTTTGTCTGATTTAAGATCGCACTTCAGTACTTAATTGGGTTTAATTAGCTTATCCTGCAGATTATTAAGGCCTTCCTAAAGGCCATTGGGCACCCAGTTCTTGCTTCCATCAGTAGGGGTTTCCACTTATAGGCAGCTTGCATGTGGCAACAGGTTGTGAAGCTGGGAGTGTAGGTTGGATTTAAACAGGTTTTTAATAGTTTTGGTGTTTGGCATTTAGCCTGGTGACAACTACTTTTCTCTAAAATGTTACCAGACAAGCTGTCTTCAGTGGCTCTAGGTTGTTCCAGTCTGGCCAATGGTTTACTGAATATAGGTAAGTAATAACAAATGTGATACAGGGAACTCATTAATTATCTGATTATCTCTGCATAATATTTGGTGTTCCTGCAGTGCGACATCCTCTATGCATGGAGGATTTATACTCCCAGGGTTGCAGCTGAAAAGAGGTGTCAAGTCTCTCCTTCCTAATTTGTGGAGGGATATTGACTGAGTATCAGTCCCTAATAATTCAACTTGTGTGAGGCTAGTTCTCTTAAGCCATTACAGCTTTAGGTTTACAGCACATCAGGATACCTGCAGCATCATAGTGCTATTAGAGCAAATATAATCACATCTTTCAATGGTATTAGGACTGGCTACTTACAGTAAATGACATTTCCATTAAAACACACGCCAGTCTGCACACTAACACTTGCAAAAGCCTGTGTGTACACAACAGGCATTGATTTCACATAAAGTGTCCCTCAGCTCAACATATCTTGAGGTTAAAATTGAGACACAATGAATATGGCTATAAAACAGGTTCTTTAATGTTTTCTGTTTCTATAAAATAGGTTTGTTTTCTTTCTTAATTCTGTTTGGCCAAATAGCTATCTGACTGTCCTATAAAATTTACTGTGTGAAGTACTGCTCTAATTTTTTTCAAATAAAATTCATATCTCATTTAATATGGAAGTTATGGCTAAACAGTTTCTGAAAAAAAAAACCCCACAAAACAAACAAAAAACCACCCCACTGATTAGCAGTAAATCTATGTATTTCAGGCATTTCTAATTCATTAATCACAGCTGAATCTAGATGCAACTGAGCAGCAATGTCCTGGAAGGAGAATGGTCCTGGGAACAATTCTGGCAGAGAATTTTCCTTAGATATTTTTCTTTCAAAGCATCTTTGGTTTCCGACAGAACATCTCAATAACAAAGATTTGCAGTTTTTGCTTTTGCCTGAGTGGTATCATCCTGTGCATTGGTTATGCAAGATGTGTGTAGAAAGAATAGCAATAAAATACTTTTAAATGGAAGAACAACAATTACATTATTTTGAAATGGCTAGGAATTCTTTATCCTTATGCTAATCATGTCTGCTATTGCTGCAGGTCAACAACTGGCCTTCAAAACTTTTAAAAATCCCCCTATCAGAAAATATTTTGTAATTTCACTTTGTCATTGATCACACATGGAAATCTTTCTTCATAAGGTTCTGAGAAACTCCTTAAAATTCACAGATTACAGAGGCTAGGGGTCTCTCTCCTCTTCTGGAAAGCATATAGTTGACAGTCATATAAATAAATAGTTAAAATGCCCTTGTCTATATGTTCCCTTGTTAATATTAGGAAGTGGTTTGTGATCATGGGATAATTAGCAGATTTTTGCGTATAGAATTCCTTTGAAAGGGAGACTGTAGACTGAAAATTCCCTTAGATGTTTTTAAGCAACAAAATGAATGACTGAAAAACACTTTTAAATGTGCTTTCTTGGCTCTGCATTTAAGTGAGTGTATTTCTTCAGTTATTTAACAGAAATCAAGATATTCTATCCTGGCTGTAGGTGATTGGTATATCATGATTTTTGCTTTCCACATCATAATACAGCATGCTTACAGACTGCAGAGGTTATTCCATGCGCTTTTCTTCTGCCACCTCCTGCAAAAATTGCCTTAAGCATCAGGAATTTATTTACTTAAAGGGGAAATAATGATTTCCTGCGGAGGAGGAGGAGCTTTGGGCAATTCTATGAACAATAAAACTGACCAGTGTGGAACCTATTTTTTTGTCTTTTAATTCCAGAATATCACAGACTTCCTCAAAATGAACAGTTTGCTATGCAAATTTTCTTTTTTATGACTTGCGCACTTTGAGTTTTCCTTAATCTTCAGCAGAGCTTGGATGAAATCTTTGCAGACATGAGTGCGAGTGCTCTTGGCAGGATACATTAGTGACAAATCAGAACTTGAGAGTTACTTTAGCTGCATAATATTGCTTGTGTCAGTGGCCATCTTGATTTGAGCACTTTATGAATGGATGGATATGGATTTTAGGAGCCCTCAGGTCTTCACTGTGAAGCTTGATTTTTTTGCTTCCTTGTGGGAAGGCTGCAGAACAAAGGCTTGGGTGCAGGAGGGAGAACTCTGTGAACTCTCTGCTGGCTGTGTGTAAAGACCACATCCCATGCTTTTGGAGGTCAGCAGGGATCCTTGGAGAAATTTGCAGAATTCTGACTTTAGAAATCGAATCCAGCTCGTCTTCGGAAGTCAGCTGGAATGGGATGACCACCTCGGGGTGAGCCCGCCCTGCTTGTTACCTGTTGGCAATTTAAGCTAGGGGTCAAGGGATGAGCAGTTCATTGTGGCAGGTGGATTTCACATGGTGGGTTTATGCTAAACCCTGAGAAAAGCTCTTGCATGAGGTGCAGCATCTTTTGGCTTCCTCAGGGGTCAGCAGCCAGTAATGTGTGTCCCCCATAGGTCAACCCACATGCTGGGAAAATGAGCCACCGGCAGCATCCTGCCGATGTGACAGCGTGGCACAGGCAGGAAGTTACTGACCTGTAGCTAGTGAGAACTTTGTCTGTGTGCAGGCAGATGGTCAGGTATCACATTGCAGGGTACAGTGCTGCTGCCTTGTGCTTGTGTGAATAAAATCCCAAAGCTGCATGTTGCTGGGAGCTTCAGTCCCAGTTCGTGGACATACTTGGTGCAGCAAACTCATTGAATACTCTTTTCTTTTTTCTCTTTTGGAAATACTATTTATCTCTGCTTCGCTGGTTGCATTTGTTCACTTTTCTTGTATCTCTGCCACTATGTCTGTGTCAGGGGCAGGTGACAATCAAGAAACAGCAGATACTCTCAAAGCTTTTTGAGGAAGACAAAGATAATCATATAATTACAGTATTAGATCAAAGAAATTGCATAGAGAGAGGCTGAGACTGAAAATAGGTAATAGGAACCGGAGGAATCACTTGATTCAAAAGTATTGTAACTCCTAAACCCCTCTCCAGCTGGCTATTTCCTGATTTACATTTCAGCTTTTTCCCTTGCATTGCTTCTTGAGAGTGTGCCGAATTTGCCTGCCAGGCACACACGTTTAGCTTTCCCCAAATCAGGAATGAAGGAGGGAGTTGTTTTGTGTGAGGGAAGGGCAGCCCACAGTGTTTGACAACCACCTTGGTGTGCTCCGGTATGGGCACCCCGAGGTGGCAGCTGTATGGGTGATGTTTGAAACGAGGAGGGTGTCATGCCCAAGGACCTCTGCAGTTCTCGCCCGCAGCTTCAGGCTCTGTCCTTACAGTGGATGCAGAGGTTTGTCTGGGGGGTCTGTTGTTAGGGAGTGCCAGACTTAGGTTGGCCTTGCAGAGGGGCCAAGTTTATAATAAATACCTCCCAGAAATGCAGCAGTTATTCTGAGCAACTTGAAAAATGTATTTTGAATTGTTATGCCTTTAGTATCTGCAGCACTGAAGCAATTCCAGTATCGTCTACTCAAGGTCGCTGGGGTTTTGCTTTTCATTTTTATTCTGTAGCTTTTTATATTGTTTCCCTGTCTTTCACTGAATGGAAGTCAATACCACATAACAAGATTAATTTTTTGATATTTTCCCTCCCCAAAACAGAGATCAGAGAAAATTTCTTTCCCTGTGGATCTGCGGTGCCTTTGTTGCTCTGTGAAGAGCCCCACTGAGGCTCTGCAGAGGCTGTGGCCATTGCTGGGCAGGGCCACAGTTCAGCTGTGAGAAGCCAGGACACTCTGGGGACGGGTGGCTGAGGGGCCACAGCTGCTCCTGCTACGCCAAGGTGTGTGGGTTCTGCCTGTGGGACAGCAGCGTGGTGGTGACCTGTAAGCCGGTGTGACCCTGGTGCTGGTGGCCAGGGAGCCATGTGGGGTCTGGGGATGCTGTGGAGCTGGGCGAGGTGAGGGGAGCAGGCAAGGAGCCCTTTGCAGGGTTGGAGGAGGCTGTGGGGCAGTGCCTGTGGTGGGCAATGGCACGTGGCAGGGCTGATCCCCAGGGAGCAGATTTAAGATTTTAATGCACTTAGCCAACGTTTTATTTGTGATGTGGAATGATGTTAGTGGGGATCAGCAGAGCTGGGTACTGGAGTGAATTGCTGTGCTTGTGTCTAGTTGTCATCTTGGGCGGCGGCAGGAGCAATGTGTGAGGGCAGAACACCATTTGCCATGCAGTGGGATTCCCTATTGAGGAGCTGGCCTCGGCCAGCCTTTAATTATCGTTCTGGCAGTGATGAGAGGGACAAGGTGGTACCACCTGAACCTGCTCCTCCCCTGGCAGCTGGGAGCTGCCCTGGTCCTGCTTTTCAATGTGGTGAGACGGGGACCACCAGGACTCTCTGTGCTGAGGCTGCAGAGCAGTGGGGGAGCTGCTGCCCCACACGTGCTCTCCTGCCCTGCCTCTCCTTCTTAAATGGTGCCATGGCTCCAAGAACAAGAGGTTTGATGCTGCAGCTTTGTGAGTTGAAGACTGTGTAAGAGGGCTCCAATTCCAGCCATGGACCAGCAGCAGGGTGAGCATTCAGCCTCTGGTAGGGATAACAGCCAGGAGCAGAAGCTGTAATACCACAATAAGCTTAAACCTTAAAAATGTTTTCAAAGAACAAACCGAGACTTGGCGGTCTGCTTTGTTCTTGTCATGTTAAATGTGAGTTTAATTTTAGTTATTGATAGTACATCAGATGGTACTTTCTCTTTATGTGGGTCTTTAACAATTTGTTCTGGAAAATGATGCAGTATTCCTGTGCTTTTTTGTTTCTTCCTCCCAAAAATGAGATGCAGTTTTTCTAACAGCCTCTGGCAATTTGGAGAGGAACATGCAGGTGTAGTTTGCTTTGCACGTGTTCCTGCTGTGTGCAGGGGTTGTTTACTGCTCAGCTGAACAAATTGCTGAGTGTCCTTCTGGATGTCTTGAACTGTTTAGCAGAGAAATCAGAAATTATGTTGCTAGGACTTTTGTTTTTCACTACATGTGAACTGAAACAAATAGTTTGGGAAGGGTCAGTGCCTGCTGTTCCTGCAGAAGCTTGGAGGAAAATCCCTGCTGGCGTTATTTCTACAGAGATCTGTGTTTTTTCCTACTCTGATCAAGATGAAGGACTTTCCTAAGTGCCAATATATTTGCTAATGATCAGTCTCCATAATAGAGGTCTGCAGACTTTTTTTTTTTCCTTTCATATCTGATTTGGTTGAACTGTTTACTTTGGGGTATTTTTATCTTCCCATTACTGCTACTTTTTTTTTTTTTTTTAAGTGAAGAAATGCCGGTCTTTGAGAGGTTAGAAATAAATAAATGATACCACATTTCAGAGTCAGAGCAGGACCGATATCTGGTTACACAGTTTTGCACATAAATGGGGTACTTCTTCTTCTCTTCCGCATCTGTTTTTGCATTTGTAATGATTGGACCAGGTACCTTCTGTACTAATTATCCTGCATTTCTTCTCCCTGTTGACCCAGACCTCCAGCAGTTTCGAAGTGGCTTTCAGCTCTGTGGAGAAATGTGGTTGGTAGGTGCAAATAGCAGTGCTGCGGGGCAGTGTTGACAGGCAAATGCTCATCATTGTACAAAACTTTCAATGCCGTTAAGAGAGAAAAACACTTTTGGAAAGATTGTTGTGCAGAAATACTGAGCAAGGCCAAGGCTGCATGGTGGCTCTTGCCCTGCCAGAAGCTGGAGAGCAGAGCTGAGAAAGGGGAGATGCTGACTACTCCCAAGGAGTACTCTCTCCTGTCCTACAGCCATTGTGTTATGGGGGCTATGAGGCATAAATTCTTTATTTCTTCAGTTTTGCTAGACTGTGTCTTCAGTTAGCTGGAGGAAAAGAATGTGGGCATTGTGGTGCTACAGGCTGGCTCACTGGTGCTGGCCTCAACTCTTAAAGGACTGTACCTGTTAGATAGGAGGGTGGATGCTCTGTGCCTTCTAGTACCTGGATCTTAAGGAATAGCAGCACAGCAATATTTAAAGTGGTGAAAAAGGGTCTTACCCTTTGTTATTGTTTTGCTATCATCCCCCACCCAACTATGGTTGAAATAGCAGGAGGCAGCAGGTGGGAGTGAACTCACTTGCTATATGGGGCCGCTGCTTCTGAAATACCAAATTTTCATTACATCATGTCATTGTAACAAGTTGTTTTTTAATTTAGTTGTGAAAAATCATACTGAGTATGTAAGCTGGAAGCTAGACCAGATCACTGACAGGCTGCAGTAATTTAGAAGCTTTTCAGGGAAACTCCCAAATTTCTCAGGGTTTTCTAAGGTTTGTTGTTGTTTTGTTGGGTCTTTTTGTTTGGTTGCTTTGAGTTTTTTGTTTTGTTTTTTTTTCATATGAGCCTTCTTTGAATTTGTGTTAGTCTTCCATAAAGAAATTGCTGATGGAGGATGAGTGGACAGGCAATTTGGAATAGCTAAGGTTATTTCTGTAGTGAAGATATTTGAAAGATAGAGATTGTGTGTCTTATTTGCTATCTTTTATGTATAAATCTAGCTACATATCACATATACTCTGCAGCTGTGGACAGATGCTGAAAACATTAACTGATAATGACTAGATTGTCACTGGGAAAAGCTTTACGTACTGGAAGTACAGAAGATGGAATTACAAAGTTGTATTGATTCAAAGTGATGATCTTAAATTACCATATGACCCTTTTTTTAAGAAAGCTTCACAGAAGTTAATCTGTGCTCATTCACTGCATGAGTGCAGTGGTGATTTTTTTTTTGTTTGTTTTTGGTGTGGTAGATGGACTATAGGTTTTGGCCTTGTAATGTATTTGCTGACTTCCAGCTATTAAATATTTGTGGCAGAATTCCAGAAATTCTCCATTAAGAACACGTGAAACCTTGAAGCATATTACAATCTACAACTTTGCTAAGCTTTTTGCAACAAGAAAGAGACAATTTGAAGATCACACTGTCTGCAAATATTGTGCTTTTGTGCTTTTTTGTACAAGATAACACCCAAAATTATTCTGGTCGAACACTGTTAATAGGAAAAGCAATTTTCTCTTTTCTGTTCTGTCCTTCTCTGCAGTTATTTTAACTGTTTCCCCTACATAGTTACCTGTATCTTTGTATTTCAGTACCCACAACTGAAAGTATGGATGTGTTATCCCAGAACATGTAACAAGGGACCCCTAGCCTAAAGAGTTGAGAGTGTAAATAAAATAAAGACAGTGATGGCACTTTCTGTAAAATGGGGATCGGGCAGAGACTCGTTAAATGACTTGCTTGAAGTCACGCTGTCCGTATGACAGATTTCAATTTAGGCGAGTAGTGTTTTATGGCATCCGTCGATTCATTTATTCCTTAGTTAAACAGACACACTGATCTGTCAGTATCAGTCAGGAAATTGTTTGCAAGGAAAGTGGAACTAGGGAAAAAACAATACAAACTCTTGTGAGTACAACCACAGCATGTGTTTGGAAGATGCACCAGCCCCAGCCTGAGGAGGTTAATCTGTGAGAAGCTCCAAAACCACACAGAATAAAGGGATGAGATAGATTCCCCAGCCTGAAACTGCAGTTGTGCTGACCTAATCAGTAAATTCAATGTGTCTGTTGATCCCTAGTGACAACAGGGGAGGTGATTCATCTGTCATCCCTTGACATCCATAACTCCAATAATAACTGCATTAAAATATCCATATTATATTGCAGTGACAGCCAGTGGCACTTATCCTCATGAAGGTGTTGGAACTGGGCTGGGAGTCGGGGTCTGCAGGATCAGCCTCTCACCGTCCTGAAGTGCTTGAAAACAATCTACGGGAGAAGTCAGTCCACAATGTGAGAGATGTGTGGTCTGAATCTTTGCTTTGAAATAAGCCAACTGAAATTGGTTATTCTGCTATGGAAATCCAGTGGGGGTGATCTGACAAAAGGTCACCTGGCTTGAAAGATTTGTTACTGTGTTTAGCGATTGTAGACACCCTGTTGGAAGCTCTGTGAGATATGATGAGTGTGACAGAAAAGCATGGACAGCATTTTAGAGGTGAAGAGTTCTACAGGATTTGTTAAATTTATTTTAGGGTTAAGAAAGGCCAATAGTAAGAACACAAGATAATAACTAAACAGGAGTAAGATAAAGTTAACATACAGATGGAAAAAAATATTGTGCAGCTTAATTGGGAAGAGAATGCTACAGTTCCGTGGAACTTGATAGTTAAACCCTCGCTGTAGGGGGATTTGAAGAGTCTCCACATCTTTGAAAATGCTATACAGGGGATACAGTTCCTATCACATTTATTACAATGCTTCAAAAGTAACATGAGGAAGTGGTATTTTCTCTCTGGGGTGCTTCTGCTAGACCTGAGAATGGCATCAAAAAGAAGTGCCAATGACAGAAGTTTTATTCTGAATTTCCAAGCAGGAGTGTTTGTTCTCAGAGACTTTCCAGCCTGTTTGGATGAAGAGCAATCTCTTCAGATGGCCATGATCAAGGGCTGGAAAACAAATTCTCTTTCTTGAATGTTCCAGCCATATTGTAGATATATTAACGAGATTAAGTAGCACCTTGTTTAGGTCCTTCATTTCCCTTAACGTGTTTGTTAGAACGTGGACCAAGGCCTGGCTTTGCTGTTCAGCACTTACCATCGTTGGTCTCTGCCACTGATGCCGCTGTTACTTTCCCTCTCAAAACAGCTGTATTTGCTTTCCTCCTGTTGAGTCCAGTTTGACCATTTTGGCTTATAACACAAAACTCTTGGGACTTTTATTCAGTCAATAAGGAACTCTAAATCTGATCCTGTGATGTCTTATGCAGTTCATGTGTTAAAATTCAGATTAGGAAATTAATATATTTTGCTATTTTATTTCATCTATCATTAAGCTTTAATTTTACTTTCTGCTGTCTTGTTATGGTTGATATACCCTCCCAAATAGTTTCTTCTGCTCTTAAAGCTCATTTAAAGTCAGATTTTTTTTTTTTTTCCAGAAAGCAATATTGACGTCATCTTTAAAAGCATGGTATTTATGTATGAATGTGATCTTTACACCAGTAATATGAAAATATATTGGCTGGCAAAAAGTATGTGCTTAACCTAAGGGATATAGTTTTATTTCCTATTTTGCTCAGTTTCCCAAGCAGAACATATTAACAAGCTTCTGGCTCAGTATGAAGTATATACATTGGACATTCAACATCAGAGCTGAGTGAGTTACTTGTGGTAAGAGACTTACTCATTTACTCTAGGGAAACTAAGAATCAGAAGGGAAGTGGAAAGGTAGTGAAATCTCTAACAAAAAAAGACAGGTCCCATGTTTGAGCATATATATCTGGTTGAAGAATAAATTCAATCTCTGCTATAATCTAGTATCCTTTATCTATGGGATTCCATTTGGAAAATAAAAGGCAGTTACAGACCAACAGGGAGGAATTATGAGCACAAGAACCTCATTGAAAAATAAATGCTTGCAACTTTTCCTTTGCAGTTTTGCGTAAACAAACATAAGTAGAGCAGTTGTCTGAACGCAGATAGCCACTCATAATGTACTCTTGACTAATATTTCCTTTACAATCTAATAGGAATCCTGAGAAACTTGTAAATTAAAAAGTCGCCTATATTACAGAAATTAGGATGAGACTTGAGAGTGGAAATGTGTGATATAGAAATATCTAGATGGAAAACGGAACAAATGCAAGTAGTCTGCTATTTCTGTGCACAAAGGAAACTAATAAGGTTCCAAGACATTTGCACTTAAATTCATGTTTTGGAATAGCTTTCTGCTTTTTCTTCATCAGCTTGTCTATCCAGCTATAATTATCCATCCTCCTTTCTCCAATTACATACTGTATAATGTTTAGCAGCTATTCCAAGAAGCAGCTTATTCCTGTGTGACAAGATTTAATTAAACTTCCAGTGAAATAATTAGTGAGGGTATCTCAAAAGGCTGTTTAAAATCAATGCAGTACTGAGGACCAAATAGAGTTAACACTGTCATCAAAGATCAAAGTCACCAAAGAACGTGACTGAAAATTAACCCCCTAGCAACAGTCTAATGAAGAAGCATACTGAAGCACTTGTAATTTTCTGCCTCTTGGGTCCTACCTACAAATTGATTTGACATGGAAAATTTCCCTCAGGAAGCTTAAAAATGGTAAATTTCCATTAATTACACAGCAAAGAATGTTCTTTCTACAATTTATAATCCATTAGGAATTTTTTCTTTTGGTTGCCTCTTCCTCCCATTATCTATGTTTTCTGCTTTGCCAATGGAGATTGGCTAGAGAATGGTTTGGGTGGTTGCGTTTCCTGTTGCATCGTGTAGCTTGAAGCACAGAAAGGAGCTGAGGAGAGTTAAGTGCCTAAAGCATGAGGTTCCTCAGGCACACCAGAAATCCCAGCCTGGAGGCATGTTCTTAAGTACCTCAGATCTCAGGAGGCCAAGACAGCAGCTTTTCCTGGTAATAGGTAGTCTACCATTTAAGTAGGATGTTCTTATCCCTTTGTGGGGGATAAGATAAACCAAATCCTAGCACTGCCTAGGGACTATGCCTACGCAAATTTAATCAGTGATTGATTTCTGCAGGAGCTAGATCAAGGTGCCTTGCTCAGCAACACAGGGTGCAATGCAATTATTTCTTGGCACTAGTCGTGCATTGCACAGAGCTGCTTGAGGGGGCTGGCTGTGAGCGGTCAGGATCCTCAGAGCCATGGGAGTGAGCGGAGCACGCTTTACTCTTCCCCGTGCCCTGGACTGGAGAAGGTGCTCTGGTGAAGATAAGTCTGCAGAAGGAAATGCTCAAAAAACTTCTTGTCTAGTTTGCATTATGGATCATTTTTTTTCTCAGGCATTGACATTTTATGGTTCCCTCTCTTCTTTTTAAGCATCATAATACACAGTTAACTTCTGGAGTTCATAGCTACGCAATAGCCATAAGCTTGGCAGGATTTTAAACTGGCCTTTTCTACCTGTGCTAAGACTCTTTAGAGCTACAATATCAAGTGTGGAAAACGTGAGTTTGGCAAATGAGAATGCCACAGCCGCAGGGCACAAGACAGCAGTGCACTCTGGTTCTTGAGGGAGGACATTCCTACAGGTGGGAAAACGTGACTGCCTATTCTGGCTGCCCTGCCAAGCCCGTTTGAAACAGCTGGAGCGGGCCAGTGGGGAGGCAGGATCCTGAGCTAGCCTGGCTGGCCAGCGGTTATTTCTGTTAGAGCATCTCTGATACTGTGACCTCCTTGTTCCAGTGGCACGTTCAGTCTGTTGTGCTCCTGTGCCGGGAGGAGGCTGGGACGATGACTGAATTTCTATAATATTTATAACTGGACTCTGCTGATTTACATTACCCGATGTGCAATGGAAAGGAGTGCATCCCTGGGTAGAAACATGATTACAATATCAAGAGCTGCAATGAAGGGAAGGGATTTAGTGGGTATGTGTTATGCGTCGCAGGTTTGTCATCTCTTTTGAACTGTGCTATGCTTGGGTTGAACTGTGAAGATCTGAATAATTTATTCAGAAAGTTATGCTAACTCTGTGTGGCACTGAAACACTGAAGATTAGTAAATAATTAATAAAAACATTTCGTCTGCAGCCATGTCCTTGTATGAGTCACTCAAGCCTTGCTGAATATGCTGAGCAGTTAATTGCAATATTCTGTGCCTGCAGCATCAGGATTCCTTCACTGTTTCTGTTCTGCAGAAAATAATTCCTTTAAAGCCTCTTTAAGAATTTCAGCTAAATAATTAAAATCAGGAATAATAAACTATATTTGTGATATGCAGATAAGTATATAGATATGTGTGTTTATATATGCATGCATTTATATATACATAGATAAATAAAATTGAGGCCAAACTGTAAGCAGTAGGAGAAAAACTAGGACTAAGTAGGGTCATGTACAGTCCAAGTAGGTGTGGTGTAAAGTTACTGCAATCTAGTAATGCCTGTTTCCCCAGTGACTTAGCACCTCCAAAGCAAGTCTGTGTTGAAAAACAGCTAAAAGGCTGGGTTTTGTTTTTAATTTTGAAGTAGGGATTCAACATCAAAAACTTAAGCTTAAAAAGGAAAGCTGTAGCAAATTACAATATCTGCTCTTAATGGAGGCGATTCTGTTCGCCTGCTGCAAGGGCACGCGCCAGGTTGCTGGAGAAGGGAATGAACATTTTCCAGAGCAGAGTAGGATCTCTTTGTGTAGAGTAGAATCCAGTGTGATCTTTGTACTTTGCTCAGTGTGGTTGTTTTGAGGATGAGATTTCTGAACTTCATTCTTTGGGTGACTTTCATTTCCATTTCTGTTTTTCTTAAGTATACTTAAAAAAGCCAAAAGTACGTGTTGTTAATTCACATTGTTAAATATCACAGTCCTTTTTTTGCACCCTTTTAAATACTACTGACAAAGACAACCCCGTTTTTATAATAAAGGGTAGTAAGTAGAAGGCTTGAACCTCTTAAGTTATCATGTGTGTCATGCTGTTCCAGTGACTGCATTTTAAGGTGCTCTTTCTTCAATATATGTACAAGGGTAAGTCAAAGCACTGACTGATGAAATAAGTATTCAGCACAACTCTCACACAATATAGGAGTGGCAATAGAAACAAGTATTGCTCGTCTTTGAAGGTGAAAACCTGATCTTGTTAAAAAGCCTTTACTGCTGAGAGTCCTCACCCACATTCATAAATTTTGTTGTATTCAAGTAGGGGGAGGCTGTGGTGTGTGCTCTCTTTCTCTGTCCCACAGAAATCAGAGGTATTTTTAAAAGAATAATTTTAAATATATATCTGAACTAATCCCACTTAATACACCTTATGGCTATAATAAAGTATTATTTTAAATATATAGTCAGTTCTTTAGATGTTTTTACTTTTATACACTTAGAATGATTATTTTATGGTCTGATTCATCTGCAGCCTTGTACTTGTGAGGGAAAATAAGCCCCTTGAATTTATTTGGCCTAGCTCACTACTTTCAAAATTAATATTCAAGAAGAAATTATTTGTTTGATTTGCAAATAGTTGATACGCATTCTCACAGGTGTCTAACATGTTGTCTTCTCACTTAATGCTTTACAGCTTGTGTAGTAATTGAAGACTTTCCCCTTTTATGAATCCAAAGTGCTTTGCAATTTTTTTTTTTTTCCTGGGCATACTGCTGAAATATTTAGGTATAGGATCTAAAATGGGTCTTCTGGCAGTAATAATTACACAGGATGGAGACTTGAGATTTACAGGGTAATGAAAATGACATCTGTCTAAATGATAGAGAGAAAAGAAGAGGATTTAAAGAAAAGTCAGATTTTTGTTCTCTTACCTATAATTTGGAAAAAAATGTGGAAGAATGTTGCAATCACCTCAGTAATCATACTTAATTAATATAAGGATACCCACGGTGTAGCTGCCCTTTCATTAGGGTTTATGCATACGACAAAAGCATTTTCATAAATGCCCCCTGGATAATTAAAAGAATGTCTTTGCCATAGCAGGCTTTGAATAATGTTAATGTCCTAGGAGGTTATCATCACTCGCAGTAACCATGATCAACATCTTCAGAGAATGAAAATATACTTAACCGGCAAACCATGCTACTCTCTGTGAATGAGCAAGGGAGGTGGCGTGTGGGCATTTTATCAGGCTGGACGAATAACATAATATTTGCAACGAACTTGTCTCTTTGGTGCTGAGGGTGGAGGACTACTTATGAAGGCAAGGAGTGGTGATGTCAGTGGACAGCAACTGCATGCAGTGCCTGGAGTAAGCTTGGGTTTGCTGGGTGAGACTGCTCTGTTGTTAATCTAGCAGGGCTCGTTTGTAATGAGTATTCTTATTTAAGGAATGTTCTCAGGGCAGTTACAGCTATATGTAGAAGGGCTTGAAGTGTAGGACCTGTGGTAGTGTGTACACAGTGGTTTGATTGGGTTAACCACAGGGTGACGGGCTGCAGCACCCAGGACACCCCATTTGCTGCAGTTGGTTCTGTCTGCAAATTTCTAAACTGAGTGGATCTGTTACATAGCCAGGCTCCAAAAGACATTGTGTCAGTATATAAGAAAATTGATATATGTAATGCAGAAAAGGGAATGTTAGAAGCAGTATTACTGCACAGAACAAAAAGATGCAATTTTCCTGAGTGTCTGTGACAATACACCCTGTTCCCACTAAGTTCTTAACAACTTTGGAAATGAGGAGAGTGGAATTTTAGATCACTTGAAAAGATCTTGAGAGATCCCTATGCATCCTGGACATTGCTTGCCCCAAGGATGGCATGGGCCCTTGCAGCTGCGACATGACATGGAAGGTTCCTCCACAGCAGAACTGAGAGGACTCGCTTGGTTTCCTACCTTCTCCCTTGGGTCACTTCTTCCTTGTGGAGAGCTGTTTCAGTGAGCTGAGCTGGCAGAAAATTCTAGTTTCTAGAATAGTTTAGGCCTTTCCAGTCAGTCATCTAGAAATATCCTAGTGGGTAAACTACTGGACCGATTGATTTGTGGTAGTAATAATAAGGGAGTTCAAAAAACATTGGTGGCAGGAAGGAACTTCAGAAGGAGTTCCTTCTGAAGGGAGACAGAAGGAGGAGTCATGAGAACAGCAGGGAAAGACACATTCAATAAACAGAAGGCCAAGGCAGCAGGAAAGGGCTTAGCACCTGAGATGTTTCCTCAAGCAAATTTGAAATATCACATGTTTGAAGTATCAGTATCATAAATACCTGGGTGTCTGAAGGTATCTGTCTTTCAAGTTGCTGAGGTTAAAACCCAGAAGAGCAGAAGGAAGTGGATGCTTTTCATTGTGATGGAAGATATAAATAGAAAAAGGCAGGACCAAGCCTATTACTGAATACAAGAGTGAGCCTGCATATCTGTATGAGAAAACCTGTCAAAGCTGCAGGTGTTATCGTTATTCCTCTCAAATATAAATGTCAACAAACTTTAAATTAGTATTTAATCGATCATCAACACCCTGCAAAGTTCTGGACAGTTACCCGGCCATTTTTAAAGGGGTGGGTACCCTGAGTCAAACAGCTCTGCTTAGGTAGGAGTAAAGGTGTAGGGTTTAACACAAGACAGAGGGATATTGTTGGAGAAAGGATAAAAGAGTTGTTTCTTCCTCCAAAAAGGATGAGAATTACTGGATCAGGAGATTAGCAGAAGTAAATATTTGCCCCTAAGTTCACTGTGGCTGAGTTGAGGAGTCATATTGTATTAGAGGGAATTGTAAAAACAGAAGTTTTCTCCCTTTGACTGTAAATTTAAATTTGCAATTACAGTTTTGGATTAGAAGCCATCTCGTTGGAAAAGCGATTCACATGCATAAAACAAATGTGCAGTCACATTGAAGAGAGACTCCTGTGTCACAGTATTCTTGTAAAAAGGTATAAAATGTATACTGCTTCTTCTCAGGATGGGGGAACAACAGACTTTGACACTTGTATTTGCATGGCCGCAGCTTTAGCTCATGTCCTATGTGGAGCACCAAACCATGAAATTACCTGGATGTTTTCCCCATCTTAGTGCCACGTTACACATTAAGCATGAGCTGATCTACCATCCTGCTGCTGTCCAGCCTTCTCCCTTTGGTTGGATCTGACAGCAGGACCCTTTGCTGAGCTGGCTTAGCTGGCTAACATGGCAGAAAAATTTAATTTTCATGTCCAGATTCTGCTGGGTTCATGAGTTGATTCAGCTCTGTGTGGGGTCTGACCAATGCCAGAGCTGTAGCAGTGGGGCAGGAGGAAGAGGAGACCCGTGCTGGGGCAAGAAGAGAAGCAATGGGACCTCTCTATCCAGCACAGGTGAGCCGTTTAGGCTGATACTGCTAGGACAGCCTCTCATCCCTATGCTGGTACCTTTTGAGATAGGCTAAATCAACAGCTGTTTGATGGTCACTTCTAGGGTAACCAACATAAGCTTGCACTATTTCTGCTTTAATTCTGAAAGAAAAGTTCTCTTTGGTATAAGGAAGCTCTTTCCTGTTTCCACTTCAATATTGCAATATAGATACAGGGGGTAGGGTAGAGAACGGAAGTGTTCTATTTCGCTTCTCATAATGTGATCATACTTCGACATTTTAATGACTTCTTGTTGTGGTACTCTAGTTGTCAACTAGGACCACGCAGCCGCTGGCTCACCACTTCTTCTCCCCAGAAGGCTTCAGAGAAGAGGGAGAAAAGGAGAACAAGGGGAAAAACCCGCCACAACTCATGGGTTGAAATAAAGACAGTTTACTAGAACAATAACAGAAAAGGAAAATAACAATACTAATAAAAGAATATACAAGACACAAGTCACTCTCACCACCCAGTGAATTGGCACTGTCCCAAGCAGCGATCATGAGTACCCTCCCTGGCATTTATATTCTGAACATGACATGTATGGTACGGAATATTCCATCGGCCGTTCCATTGTTCTGTCTGTGCTTCTTCTCAGCTTCTATGGGAAGCTGAAAGAAGTCCTTGAAAAATATAAACATTACCTGGCAACAACTAAAACAATATGCATTATTGACATTCCTTTCGTACCAAATCTGAAACACAGCAACGATTAGAAAGAAAATAAACTCTATCCCAGCTGAAACCAGGACACTTCTTAACAGAATATTGTCTTTCTTAAGATTCTCCTATTTAATAAAATGGATAGAGTAAGGTTAGTAGGACTTGTTTATAATAATTTCCTAAACAGCATTATAATTCCATGATAGTATATATAGTGATTGATACTACTGCTTTACCTGAGATTATAGTTGGTGGTGTGTAGTCTTGTTGTTGGCTTTCTTTCTCCAGAGAGCTTTAAATTTGGCTGAAGCTCCGTTTATTTTGCCACTTAAATGCTTTTCCCCAAACACCTGCTTCCCTGACAATTGTTCTTAGTCATATCTGTCATCTAAGGATTTTAGAACATTTGAAGCTAAATCTCCTGGTGATTTTCTTTTCTTGTTCTTTGTCTTTTTTTGTCTTTCAAGCTGTTGCTATCAATACTGATTTTAGTATCTGTCAATTTAATTTCTTTGCTGCAAGTACCTTACATAATAGCTTACCATAGTGTAAATGCAATGATTTGTTACATTTTTATACTGCTAGAAGTTTACCTGTCTGGAACCATAAGTCTGATTAATATTGTTTATTAAACTAGTGCTTTCATGACATAAAGCAGAGAGGCGCTAGAAAATGCAAGAGCGTAGTAGCAGCGCTCCAGGCAAGAGATAATGGTGTACGTGCTGGAGGAGGGGAAAGTCTCCTAGGGAATACGCAGGCAGATCAGGTCACTGAAGTCAGAATAAGTATTCGTCAGTGCACTTCCAGCTTACAGTGCTTCTGACAGGAACACGCTTCTGATTATGTCTCCAAGTCACATCAAGTTTGCAAACCGTTAAGGTGTGGGACACAGACTGAGGGATGCCTGAAGGTGGTGGGATGCAAAACAGAATAACCTCTGACCATAATACATCAGTATTTGGGATTTTTGCATAAAGTGCCCAGGTTGGACATGTAATACAGCATCTGTCTAAGCAGTCTGTGGCTGATGAAAGAGCCTGTGCATGTTAGAGATGAGTGGGTTAAGATAGAAGGTTGAGACGTGAGCAGATGAAGGCAAAATATGATCAACTTACACCTCCTTTCAAAAAGTTAGCCATAGGGAAAAATATAAATCTTGGTGGATAAGTTAAAGATGACTTAAGGCTGTTGTCAGTCACTTGGTGAGGCTGTGCTCCTAGAACAGCTGCTGCTGAAGAGACCTTGTTTGCTTTTCATACCTTTGGAGTGAAACTTTTCACATGCTCTCGATAACTGCTTTGAAAGATTTCTGCTAAGCCCATATGCCATCGTGCCTGTTGATTGCAGAGGGGAAGATGGCAGCACTGCTTTAGCAAGCAAAACTTAAAAACAATTTCTTTTTTTAATTAGTAAAATGTGTATCAGTATGACTAATGGTCCAAAGGGAGAACAAAGTGATTTCTGGTTTTGTTCCTTGACCATCTTTCTGCAAATTCAGTCATTCCCCTCTTCTCCCCTCCATCAGTTTTTAGGTCAGTCCAAGAGGGAAAAATATCCACAGGTGAAAAGTGAGACTTCTCAGTACTTGGTGGCCCAGACAGCAAACATCTGAGACAGTTGGTGTCTCAAAATAAAATTTAGAGAGATGAGATACTGGGCTAACTGCAGTATAGAAAAGGAAATAGGGGGTACCTGAGGGACTGTATGGGATAGGAGGCTATGTGTAAAAGTGGGAGAGAATGTCCTGTCGCAAACTTGGAGAAGTATATGGGATAGAAAGCGAGATTGTAATTTTCTTAGTTTTTGTGGAATGACTTGGATGAAATCCACAGGCAGTTCCTCATTTTCATGAACTCGTTTATTCTTGCACAGCAATAATCCTTTTAGAAATGCTCTGCTTAGAGAGACCCATTTCCAGTATGCAACGGAAATTATAAAATAAAGCTAAGGGGAAGTGCCATGCTGGACATGGCTAATGTTTACCTGACATCAGTGATAAACAAACAGAAAGCTGTGTTCATGCATGAAAATTGCCCTTGTGGCGTTTGTTACTTTAAAAAAATAATTGTTTAAAATAGCCTAAAAAGTCTATTTTCCAGGACTTTATGAAGGATGCATCGCAACCTGGCACTGGAGACCCAAATCCATAAAGCACAGCACGTTGTGTGAAATAATTGAAAAATAGAGCTTTGTAAAAACATCTTTTGAAGCAATGCGGAATTTGCTCGTTGCCTTCTATTTGCCTAAGTTCTTCAATTGTTTAAATACCACCTTTATAACAACAGTGCCATTCACTTGGCAATTTGTCTTTTTATTCCTGATAATAAACATGTTGGATACGAAAATAGCCATTCTCCTTGTGATCATCAAACTTCAGCCGAATTTCAGACAAAGAATTTGGCAGATCTCCAGATAAAATATTACAGAGCAGCTCAAGCAGGCATTAGGATTTGTTGCTTATACACTTTGTGCTTTGAAATCTCTGTATTGCTTCTGACATGTTCAAAAATAACGAGCTATTGTTCCTCTAAAACACAATTTGAAGTACATCTGAATTGAATATTGCATTATTTTTGTATGGGGTTATATCTTCTGGAACAACAAAGACTAAATACAGTGCAAGAAAGTTTTGTGTGTTTGCAGAAGCAAAACACCCCCGATCCCTGCAGTGGTTTGCGTTGCACTGGTTTAGCTTGAGTTTAGTCAAGACACAGCCAAACTGTCTTGGTTCAGTTTGGAAGGGAAGGATTGGGTTTGCACTTCAGATTCTCCAGGTAGAGCTGTGCCTGTGCAGGGCTTGAGCGGGTGTATTACTGAGGGGACGGAAGTCCAAAGTTGAGAGACCTGTGATGCATTTTCCAGAGTGAAAACCTGGCCGTTGTCTGAATCGATGAAAAAATTCTTACAGTCTCATTCCAACCTTGCTGCGGTCAAAGGAGTGAGCTCTGTTCGCATAAATCAATTTGTCTAAAAGTGTATGGTCCTAAGCAAGCAAGCTCCTGTCTTGTGGCTTCAGTGGCACGAGTCATGTATTTAAGAGTTACTGGGGTGTTGGAGAGGCTGGTAAACTGTTAATTGGAATTGCAGTCTTGCTTTTTGAGACAGCTCTGGTTTCTCTGTCTTTGAATGTTACAAATTTCATTCCTGATTTAATCCCTCAATCCTCTCAATTTCTTGCGGTTTATTAAATTAAAACTATATTCCATGCTGTCTTAAATAAATAAAATGCAGCAAAACCCCGAGGATAAAGTTTTGCAAAGCTGTGCTGGGTACGGTAATCCCAACTACGACAATCTCAGCCCAGTGAGCAGAACTAGTACTAGAACTACACTTACTTATTTTCAGAAAGCACTGAAATATACGGGGTTCTTAAGTACTCTGAATATAATTAACTGTAAAAAATAAATGTACCTGATTTCTGATCATAAAACCATACTTAATTTATGGGATATTTTAAAGCTGCCCATTTGAAGGATTAGAGAGTGGAAGAAAGAAGCATTTTTTCTTTATCTTCAAGCCATATGCAAACTGTGGCATCCAAGGACTGTTTTTTTGATAAGCTCAGTATGGCTTATCTCCCAATTGAAATATACGTTGTTCTTCCCCTTAAATGTATTCTGGGATTCAGATTACTTTCAGCTGTTCCCTTTCTCTCTTTCTCAGTCTCCAAATTCTTTTTGTTTTTAACATGCAGAGAAAATTATTTGCTTCAAAATATGTATCTTTTCATAATGTAAATTCAAGGAGAGGATAGGGAAAGACATATATGCTTGGCCGAGCTAATGAGAAAATGACTCAGTCTGTGTGTCTAACATCTCCTCATATCACATAGTGTTTGACAAAGAAAAATGGATTTTGCTTTAAATACTTAAAGCCGCCACAATAACTGATCATATTTTGTAGATTATAATAGGCTTAAAACAACAATAAACCATGAGCCTTACTGCCTGTTCTGTCTGAAGTTTATAAATACCAAATGCAGCTCAGTAACAAATCCTTGATTTGAATTTACGTAAAATGTATATTGGTGACATTAAAAATGTTAATTGAAGGGAGAGAGCAGAAATGCAGAACCTATAACCTTATCACCCCTCCTAAGAGGATATTTTCAAGGCACTGGGATACAGTATGGGCAATCGACTGTTACAAATATTACCTTTGTATTTACTGAAGGCAAGGGAGAGGAACTTCTTGGTCCTGTGAAACTAAAAGATATTCTGCCCGGTATTTGACATCCATGCCAAAATTTGACAGCCAAGCAGATCTGTGATCTGCTATCACAGGTTGCACTAGAGACCTTCATTGCCATTTTTATTGGTATTTCATTTTTAATGGAATGAGCATGATGGACAGGTTTCAAATAAGGGCACGTATTTTGGTTGTTCCTAGTTCTTCCCTGTGGTTCCCACCCCCCCCACTAGACAATGTATAAGGTGAATTTGGTCTCTCCTCTGAGAGGTCAGACTCTGGTCCTTCTTTAATCCTTCCTCAAATGAAGACGTCTTGTCTGCAGGGAAGTGCAATACTGACCTCTATTATTTAGCATTCTAGTATCCTAAAAATTAACTGCAAAAAAAAAAAGTCATATAGCCGATCATATCTCTACTGATGTAACATATAGTGTACTAAATCACTTACGCTGCTTGGTTAACTAAAACTTAATGAAAGTGGAAAATTTCTAGGGCTGGAAAATGGGAGGAAACATCAGTATGCCAGGAAATTTCCATGCTTTTTTTCTTCCTCAGTAAGGTTTTTTTAACCCTGTAGCATATGCTGTGTGAGATATGCTATAAAGAAATTTTATTACTATTTTACTAGTTGGAAAATAATTTACTTCTAGGTATTTCTAAGGCAAGTTGCCTGTGGTTATTTCTCCATCATGATATGTCTGTCCTGTGCAATGAATATGTATAGTTCCAGACATATGTATGTGCTCATTTTGAGCTTAGTTTTAATGTGGTGGTCTCATTTCTGCTGTTATTTTTGCATGAGCAAATTGCTGTAGTATGACCTGAATTTTTAACCTTAAGTTATTTTTTGAACCAATCTAGTTCTACTGGGGTAAAAGCTGAATTAATATTTATATAAATAGAAATCTGGCTTGTTGTTGTTTTGTTAACCTCTTATTAAGTAATTTAAACTTTATTGAAATAACCTACTTTTGTACAAACATTGTAGGGATTTACATTGCAGTTATACTAGTTTTACTGTACTAGCTTAAATTCAATTTATACTGCCTTGTGGAACCTACTGCTTGTTTTTTGGACCCTGCAGAAGAAATTATTGGCAAAAAAATTCATATTTTAAATCGGTAAAAGAAAAAGTGAATCTGCTTTAGTAAAGTGATTTAAATTATCAATTTTATGTTTTCAGTTCATCCAAATGAACTGAGATTGCTGTGAATATCTGTAAGCACATGAATGTGCCAGGCAAGAGGGATTTACTGCATTCTTTATAAAAATTAGATGTTATTGATCTCCTTTAAGTGTGACTTGTTAAAGTCATTGTTCATTAACGTAGTTTTTCTTCTGCAATGCTTACTCTGTAAACTAAGCTTACTGCAACCATCTGTGAGTTCAGAACTTAGTAAATTAAGAGGAGAATAAACAAGAACTGATGATGAGGGAGCAAATGTTTTGGCATTTACAGAACAAGGATATAACTAAGAACTCCTTTAATACTGTGGTTTGGATTTGATGACATTTAAAATAACGAGCCAGACATCTCTGAACAGTTACATTTTGTAACCTCTGAGGGCATACAGAGGACCTGACTTTCTGCAATGGTATTTTTATGTAAAAAGAGAACTGGTAGCACCATGTTGAAATAAAAGAATGCAGCAAGCTCCTGGTATCGATTTTCAGTGGAGATCCTGCTTGCTATTTCAGTATTGCACACTTTACAAGCCTTGCACATTTTTATAGTATCTTTAGTGTGCATTAAAAAATACGTGTAACTTTTGGCATAGGTAATCATTTTTATGTACATTTAATTTCCTGTGCAGGAAACAAAGGTGGTACCGTTAGGGCTTGCAAATGGGGAGGTCAGGGCAAGACTGGAGGAGAATTTAGGTTGGGTTGCTGGCCTCGGTGTTTGACCCAGAATACTATTTTAAAAGCACTCAGCATCCAGCCCTCCATTTTCTTCATTGACAGGTCAGACCTGAAGCCAGGCTGAGCATACTTAAAATAGATCCTTTTTATTTGGTGGCAAATTCCAGTACTGCATAACCCTTTCTCCAGACTACCCGCTAGCAAAGCTAATCCACTTAAAGAGTCGGTTCTTAGTGTTGCCAGCACATCCCTGATGTCCCACAGTCCCTGAGTAGCACCACTGCATTAAATGTAGGTCTTCTGTGCAAAAAGAGAAAGAAGCTTATTATAGCAAAATTTCCACGGGGAATCAAGAGGTTCAGATAACCATTTGCAGCAGCAGCATAAAGATATTTTAACATACAAAAAAGTCACTTCCGTGACTATGTGTGCAAGTGCCACTGCTATTTATAGCAGCAGTTTATTTGGCTCCATGTTGAATGTGTGTGAAGTCCAGTGACAGCGTGAAGGATGTGCCGTGGGACAGAAAAGCAACCTGAGACTGTGTCAAGGATCTGCACTGTTCAGTGGGGCTTCAGACCTGTTGTAAGGAAAATATCGAGCAATTTGAAAACAATTTTCAATACCTTTAACTTTCATTGCACTTGTTGTTTCTTGCCTATCCTAAATTCGATGCTTGCAGTGTCTTTGTGAGCAGACAGCAGGATCTGCTTTCACACACTGTGCCAAAGGAGGGGACAAGGTACTTACGTGTGCTGCTTAGATGTGCAAATACAGATTGGTGGCACTGGTAATGTGTCTATTAATTTGTCTATTAATGGAGACTCAGTAGCTTTGTGAATGCAATACTATTGCTCTCCTCTACCACTGGGAAGCTGGTTTGCATATGACTGGATATCTTTAAATAAAATTAACTGAAATTAATTTGGTAGTTCCTCCTTAATTCTTTTGACTGTAATCCCATATCACAAGAGCAGCATATTCAATCTGGCACAAGCTGCTCACAGGAGAGGCCCAGACATAAATTAGCATGTAATCTAAATTACCTTTAACCACTTGAAAGACTGGCTCATCTAGACTAGGTTAAAGTCATTACTGGTGAACTCTGCAAGTGCGGTGCTTTACCTGTGCTGAAAACATCTACATAAATGTTAAATGGGTGTTTCTTTGATGCTAATCATTTGTAGCTGAATGCTACAGTTTTGTTGATGTAGTTTGGAAAGGCAGGAGTGCATAGCATTCCTGAAAACCAGGGTAAGAATTGAAATTTCATCTCTCTGGGCATTGGGCAGCGTGTGTGCTTTCACTGGAGTGAATCCAGGCTCACAAATGACATCTGTTCCATTGGTGAATGGTTAGATTAATATTAAGGTGATAATTTCTGTTTAGTAACGGGAAGTTTTGCCATAAAAACATAAATGATATAGGAGAAATTTTGGTTGGAAAGCATTTTCTACTTCCCTTGCAGTAAAAGTCATACAGTAGAACAACTTAGACTCTGCACTGATGCTTAGAAGTAAATCGCACATTTTAGAAGCAAAAGAAACCATTCAAATCAACCCCACATCCATTTGTGATTATAGCAGACCATCATTAGAAGAAGTGAGGCCAGAACAAATAAACCCTTCATAAAGAAAAGTACTCCTCTGAGTGAAATAACTGTACTGAGGTCAAAGGGTCTACTTTTATATGTGGTTATTATTTGTATAGTTATGGGTTTATGCTTTAGCCCTCATAAATTTACATTGCATATTACTTACAAAGAACATTGTATTGCTGAAAAAGTTGTTACTCTGGTGATACTCAGCTCTAAATATGACTTGAAATAGGATCTTTTACTATTTAAATAGCTATTCAGCTGTGAATCCTTGAGATGTCTCAGTACGTGAACTATCGGCATTTTGCCATATTTCATTATGATCAATGAGCTAATTTGCAAAGCAAGAATCCTACATCCCTTCCAGCACATGGGAATGTGTACTGTGCCTTTGGATATGGAAATATGCTCTATAACAGATGGACAAATATTACCACTAGACAACTGCATAATGACAAAAAAATCCTTCTGCAAAATTGCTCATGGAGCTTTATGCAATTAGAGGATGTGTTTTGTGTGTGTGTGTGCTAGCAAAAAACCAACTTTTTGTTTGGTTCATTGTCCTGTAGCAGTGATGTTATGGTGGTACATGCCACTTTTTTGTGTCTGGTGTAAGAAATAGTGTAGTGACAACTACGAAAATATGATTATTTTTTTTATTTTTTTTTTTTTTTGTGTGATCTGGCTGTTTACAGGTATGCCATACCTTCCTAGACAGATGCCAGATATTCTTGTTTCCCTACGTCCTGCTGCAGTATCATGTAAGAGGTGCACCAGCTCTTCATGGAGTTAATAAATTAGGATGTATTAGGTGATTCTATGCACAAGGTAATTCTTCACCTCATGAAGCCGTGTGTGCTCTTGGTCTGCGGCAGTGCGGCAATTTAGTATGACTCTGGTTGCAGGAGAAATTCTGTTAGCTGCAGGTTAAGAGTGTTCAGAGAAACAAACACCAAATGTAGCTACTGGCAGGAGGAAAATCATTTGGTTTTGTGTCCAGGCTGTTTGATGCTGCTTCGTTTTGTATTAGAGTAGCATCAGAGACCCTCCCTCCAAATTCAGGGCTTCCTATTGCCTGGTATTGTGCAACAGCAGAAAGGTCTGATCTCTGCCCCGATGGCTCTATTGGGTAGATAGAGGAGAAACACAAAGGCTCGAAAAAAAGTGAGAGCAATGATTTTCATCATATAGGCTAGTAATATCAGCCCGAGAGGAGTGTGATTTAAGAAGGTGCCATTGGAAGCTGGACTGTGCTTCCCAGACGGTGCCACAGACCTTTTGTATCCTATGTCAGAGCCTGGAGCAAGATAAACCTCTGCCAGAGCCTGAGTGGGGTACAGAAATACAGCGTTGCTTAGGAACTGGATTCCTCCTGGTTTCTCTTATTTGTTTGTCCTTGATAGCAGCACAAAAAAACGGTGAGTGGGCTTGTGGAGGAGAACGATGTTACAATTATTTGTGAGGCTTCTATTATCATCAGCGCTGCCATAGAAATAAGACTTTCCACTTCTGTTATGTTTATTTTAATCTCTTTTCACAGATATTATGTATGGATGAGGTATTAAATATTATGGCTCAAATTTGAGAACATAGCTGGGTAAATTGCACTGAGGAGAGGTCCTTAATAAGGCTGCTTTTAACTGAGGTCCTCAAATCTACCAGATCACTGTAAAAGAGGTTGGTGGTGTTGAGAACCAGGCCCAGAGAATCAGGATGGGAATAGGCTTCTGTTTTGCAAGACACCTTAGAAGGAAAGAAGTAGTACTGCCTATAAGTGGTCTGCAATTTAATGTTTAATTCTGCTTTTCTTACACACATTCCTATTCTGTCTAACGTTGGCCTCATCTAGCTAAAGAGGGCTAAATACTTGTAGAGTTTTATTCCTTTATGACAAATATTTATTTATTCATATGTTCATTTATTCACTACTGATTTTCACAGGTTTTATGATGCTTTAGGTGTGTACTGAAACAGCTACAAAGTTCAAATCCCAGAAATTTCAGCATGAATTGTGACTAAGTAAGGTTTGCATGATTTAAATCATGTAAAATTACTCAGTTGATGTTTGTGGGCTGATTGTAGTTCTCGCTCTTTAGCCATGAGTTAAATGCTTTTTTGTTGCTCCGTTCCCAACTGTTGTAGAAAATAATTGATTATAATCAGTTTTCTGTCATTCGTATTCAAGTGATGATTTTTTTAAAAGCCCTAATACATTTGAATTGCTTTTTCAGAAACAATAGCCTCAGAAAAGTTTTAAAGCTAGTATTACCATGTTCACTGGACCTTGAAAGTTTTCCATCTATCTTCTTTATCCTACCTGGCTTCTTGCTTGTCATTGTGGCTGTGCTGTAGTTGTTAAACTGAGTATCTCATCCCTTCGTACAGATCCGGCTTCTTCCTCCCCGTGAGTAGCTAATACCTGTACCCTGAGACCACTTTGTTCCTGCATGTTCCATTGTAGCGTCCTGCTCTCCTTTTTTTTTGGCTCTTCTTTTGTTCAATAATGTTAAAGATAAGTCTCCTTTTCTGATACGTTGTCATTTGAGCTGGAACTGTTCTCTTTTATGCACAGGCTTTCTGCAGTCTCCTTGTTTGGATTGATTGTATCATTATGGATACTTTCCTTTGCTGGATTTGACCTTTACTCTCTTATTCTATTTAAATGTGCTTCTTTCTGAAGGCAGAATGTCCAAAGCCATCAATTTGCAGCCTTATTGCCTGCAAAAAATTCCAATTCTTTTGTTCATGGATCTCCAAAGATTTCTCTCAAATTATTTTGCCTGATAGAGGCGTGCTCATTTCCAGCCGTATTTAAATAATTGACTTGTCTAATTGGAATAGATGGTGGAAAAAATGTTTTTTGTCCCTTCTTAGTTTTACAGACCTCTTTAGAGATTGGTCCATGCTGCAAAAATTTTTCAGAAAAGATCATGCCCTTTTAATGTGCATTTACACCAGCTTATTTTGCCCCGCTGCTGTTTGCAATGTGCTTACTAAGTGTCAGGTGCAATTACTGAGTTCTGTGTCTTATTTCTTGATGTCACTGGGGTTAGTCAGTGCTGTCTGAAAAAAACCAGGATTGTGTGGGTGCCGTCCTCACCGTGCTCTTCCATCGTGCTCAAAAGTCTCCAGATCAGACTCTGGCTCTGTCATGGGAACAGGATTTTTATATACTCAGTGCAGCATGTTGCTGTGTAGTGACCTGAATCAAGCAGGGAAGGGAACTGAGGAAAACCTACTTTGAAGAGGCAGGGGAGAGGCATAGGGAGGTGTCCTGGACAGGAATATCTTTTAGAAGAGCAAGGCAGAGATTGGAGTAGCCCGTGAAAACAGCAAAGGGCTCCCAAGGCTGGTTTCTGTAGTGGGGTTGAGGAGCTCAGGCTGGGCACAGTGAAGCATGCAAAGGCTTTATGTAGTTTTGCCTTAGATTAAGGAGAAAACAGCCAAGCCTGTTAACCCGTGTGTGTTAAATAGCTGTACAGCTCCCCGCTGTTCCCAGAGAGAAAAAAAAAATACGTTGTGGGCAGAGCATAATAAATGCAAAAGTTTTTGAAATTACGTGCTGTCAAAAATGGATGAATTCCTCCAAATAAGTAGTAGGAAAAGGGAAGAAGCAAACACTACTAGAGTGAACGGGGAAAGGGAGACTGAAGATGAAAGAGCTGTTTCCAGGCATCTGGGGGTAATCCTTAGTACAAATGAATGACAGACAAGTTTGCCTTTTTTAACTTGTGGAGCTGGGCTTACTGAGAGCAGAGATTTGAGTTATATTGGAAAACTTATCACTGAGAAAGCAAAAATACCAGATAACCATCGCTGATGTCCTTTGTTTCATATACCTCACTTAAGAGGTATATTGTAGGCGGGAAGAATATGATACAGCAAAGGGGCAACATAATAGGCATGGTGGAAACAAGGTGCAAAAGGTGAAGTTTTTATTACCGCAGTACACTGCATTGCTGAATTTGGTAAATATGGAATGTTTGGAAGAGAATTAACTGGGATGGACTTTGGTTGGCCTCAGAGACTCAAGGTTTTTTGTGCTTTTTTCATTAGGCCCATCTTGCAGTAGAAAAGGGGAGATTGCAAGAGGAAATAAAGTAGTCACAGTGTGAGGAGCAGGTGAGAGCTGGGAAGGCTGCATCAGCTGACGGCACAGTGAAGACGTTGCTGCAGTGACGACATTGATCCGTCACACTACACGGGAGTATAAAACCTTAAAATTTAGGTTTTAAGGCACCTTCACAGGCCTGACCTCCTGCTCGCTTCACAGTTTTGCTTAGTGAGAACAGCTGCGGATTTCAGATATTTGTCAAAGCATTGAGATTTGACAATAGAGTTTATCTGGACAATTTATCTGGCTATTTCTCATTTCTTTCTCATAACTTGGAATTCACTTGCGTGGATGAGAAGTATTTACCATTTGATCCATTTAATTTTTTTATTTTCAAATTTAACCTGTGGTTATTTTCTTTCACATATTAAAATGTGATGGCAGTCTCTGTAAGACTGCTAATTCAGTTTGCCAAATGCAAAAAAATCTTTTCTAAAAAAAACAAACACCCAAACCAAATAGCACTTTCTTTTTTAATATACATTTTAGTGATTTGAGCTCTGTATAAATATATCTAAACTGATATCTTATTAGTATAGCGATTTAATATGATCAAACTATAAACATTCAGAGTAATTTTTTTGTAGAAATATACAATTTTAAGGAGCAACAAAGCACATGTTTTTCATTCTGCATTTTTTGATGCTAGCATGAACATTTTCAGAGTTACACATTGCTTTTAGCAAGCTTTCTGTTTATTTGTTCATTTCTGAAGATATAAAACAGCTTCCCAAATTAGTTATATTCTTACTCAAGTTAAATTTTAGTGGTTTTGTTGTTCATAACCAGACAAAAATATCTAATGAAAATAAAATACTTTTTTGTGTCCCACTCCCATCTGGAGTACTGTGTCCAGTTGTGGAGCCCCTACTACAAGAAAGATATGGACGTGCTGGAACGTTTCCAGAGGAGGGCCACGAGGATGATCAGAGGGCTGGAGCACCTCTCCTATGAAGACAGACTGAGAGAGTTGGGGTTGTTCAGTCTGGAGAAAAGAAGGCTCCGAGGAGACCTCATTGTGGCCTACCAGTGTCTTAAGGGGGCCTACAAGAAAGCTGGTGAGGGACTTTTTAGAATGTCAGGTAATGGTAGGACTAGGGGGAATGGATTAAAACTAGAGATGGG
Source organism: Dromas ardeola (assembly GCA_013398915.1). NCBI lineage: Eukaryota > Metazoa > Chordata > Aves > Charadriiformes > Dromadidae > Dromas > Dromas ardeola. Next base: position 316,102 of record VYZM01007338.1, read on the forward strand.
TCGATTCAGAACGGACGTTAGGAAGAAGTTCTTCACCATGAGGGTGGTGAGACACTGGAACAGGTTGCCTGGAGAGGTGGTGGAAGCCCCATCCCTGGAAGTTTTTAAGGCCAGGCTGGATGGCAACCTGCTCTAGTGGGAGGTGTCCCTGCCCATGTCAGGGGGTTTGGAACTAGATGATCTTTAAGGTCCCTTCCAACCCTGACAATTCTATGATTCAATGGCATCATACAGCAAGAGAGGGACCATGCTACAGAGCAGGTAGGGGAAAAAATAAACCAGTGTTGGGAAAAAAGAAGTTGGCATTGTGGTGCTAAGAGGAGCTGTGCTTCTGTACTGACTGCTACTGAAGCAGCTCCAACCCTTTCGTATGCTGCTAATATCTCTTTCTCAGTGGGGTATCACAGGCCGTGGATCCAACTATGTGCCTTACTCCAAAATCCTGGAGGTCGCCCTCGAGTCCCCGGAGTGCTTTCTCCAAAGACTCCAGGTGGGACCATACTCCCTGGCTGTGCTGTGAAGTACGTTTCCCGCATCTTTTTACATTGGCAATATAAAGAGCTGTGCGAGGACAGTAGGTCATTTTGGCTTCCGTTACTTATATGCTGGCGACACATTCACTCCCTGTCTTGGCTAACTACTTTTCAGTCACAATCACAGCCATGGCTCATGCCGATACTACGTAGTGTCTCTCCAAATATCAAAATTCTCAACACATATCGGCTAAGATTGTAAGAAATTGCAGTTCCGTTTTACAGATGAGTAAGCAAAGGCAGAAGTAAGTGGAAGTGCGAACTAACAACTAAGTATTCATGGTTCCCGGTGTGCATCCTCTAATTGATCTATTATATAGCCCCTCGGTCTCTAAGTAATGTAATTCAGGCTTTGCCTTTTGCATCTGTTTAACAATTGCTGACTAAAGCTTCAGAAATACCCTTTATTTTCTTCTCAATAAGTCTTAAAGAGAATCTTAATCTATAACATCAGTATTATGTCACCTGCTATGTGGGTTTATAATTAACCTGTTCTTGGCAAAGTGTCGTCTTTCTCATGTCCTCCAGAACAATCAGGCGCTGCAAAGATGCCAGCTTTGTCACTAGAAAGTAAATAAACCTGCATATGTGATGATAAAGCCTCACCTAGCAAGACAGAAACTTTGCATCTCTTCTAAACTTAATTCACTGCTCTGCCTTTCTGGGCTGTGGGCAGTGAGACTATTTGGCAGCTGTTTGCCATAGTAGTAAATCTGGAAATAATTCAGTGAGCTTCTAGTGGGAAGCTGAGGCTTCTGGCAATCGCCTGAGGCTTCTGCAGTCCTCTGGCACTACAAATCAACATGACCTTGCAGTGCTGCGCTGACACTAGTGTGCCGGAAAGGAGGAGTATCTGATGCGCTGTTGCGTGGGAAGAGACATCAAGCTCTGTTGATGCCTCCCTTTTCCAGTTGCGACCTAATTGTTTGGGGAATTGGGAGAACCATAAATAAAAGAGATTAAATTCTGCTGTTGAGACAGAAGTTTGGCTTTAAAAAAATCATGAGTTCAAGAACGGTCATGCTTGTGTCAAGATGGCCATGCAATTCTGGGACAAATAATTATAATTTGTAGATATTTTGGACCCTGTGACTAATTGTAAGCCATGATTTGAGATGCTGCAGTTGTTCTTTTGATGTAGCTTCATTTTGGGCTAATAGGTGTTTCCATGATAGCTGTTCTCATTTGATGTTGTTTCCATGCTAGCTACTGTTCTTGATCATTTCTGGAAATTACTTTTGAATAGGCGTGTCTGCTGACATGTCTGCTCCTGGATCACCTAAGCACTCAGGGTATAAATACGCATCACAATTATGAACATTTTAATGTTTTTCTGAGTGTAAAATATTTACATATTCTGAAAGCATGAGGAACTGGTGTTTACTTGAGATTAATTTCCTTGTCTAAAATGTTTCCACTCTGTAGTTTACACGTTATCCATTATTTTAGAAATATGTTTTTTCAGTATTTTTGGCCGAATGCTGCAAATAATAAACAGATTTAAAGCTGAGAAAGTCAGGAACAGCATCAGTTTCTCGTGGTAGTGAATGTTTATGCTCCAGACTCAGTGGGCTGCTAGTGCTGTTTGCTTACGCGTGTAGTCTTCTGAGATGAGTCCACTTCATTGTGTTAGTAACGCCGCCAGCATTGCTGACTCACGGTCTAACTTGTATTAATGAAGTTTTCTTCACAACTAGTTGTGATTTTAATGAGTTTTGTGTTTCTGAGGCCTTCAGTGCTCTCCACAATCATCTTGGTCTTCAAAAGTCTTCAAGAGAATGTTTATGTTAATATTCTCAAGTAAAAAGGTATTTTGTGGCACTGGGGATGAAAGAGATGCACAGGTGAGCATTTTTCAGTCCATTCTTTGATCTTTCAAAATGTTTACTTAAGAGTTATGCTTCTTGCCGCGATCTTATTTGCCCGTCATTCACTCTCCGTAACACACTTTCATTAGAGGTGTCAGTCAGCCAACCAGGATAGCTATTGTATTTGTCACCCATGTAACTGACTTGATGAATTGTGTCCCTTGCCTTGCCTGGCCTCCCTTGTAGCTTATTGCCTGGACTCAAAACTCGCGCGACAGGTTCCCCATGCTTATCTGTAGAGCAGAAATGATGCCGTAGGTTGGATAAGCCAGTCATCAAACTAAAATATGCAACTTATTTTTCTGTACAAAGAACAGAGATGGAACAAATGGTGAGAAAGGAAAGAAAAGCATCTCCTAAAAAAGAAAAAGGTGGATTTTCAAGGTCTGCCCTCTAAGAATGTGGATCCTAACCTTTACATCTGTTTGTTATTGTAAAGGCTGTAAATAAAGACAGCTTGTTCTCTGAGAGCAAGTGTAATGTTAGGTGTTGGGAAGTTCTTTTTTAGATGACATAATAAATCTTCAGAGATTTGAGGCTGAATTATTCTCTAAATCTTGCAGACCTTACAGGAGATCCTAGTTCTCCATAATGATTTTTGTTCTGTGAGTTCCTTCTTTCTTTTTTTCCCACCATTTTACCAGGAGCACTGCATGACTGGGAATGGAAAGTGTTTTAAGGAGGCTGGATTGTTGGATAAATTATATTAGAATTAGTTTGGCAATTCCCTTTGAAGAAATAAAATGCTGTTAAACAGAAATTAAATCAATTCCTTGTACCTCAGCATGTATCTGAGAACACAGGTGCTTGTATCCTTCAGTGGTAAGAGCTGTATATATGTGGGTAAGCACAGAAGCTATTTCCTGTCCATTCTGCTTCTCAGCATGTAGCATCGACAGTGACCACCTGATTCACAGATTTAGAAACATTTCTCAAGGTTAATTATTTAAGGGTGGAATTATGTAGTGCTTATCTGGACTATTTATTATAATACAAATTATTTTTTAAGTCTATGGAGTTTTTAGTCTATTTATTTCTGTATGTTTTTCACAAGGAAGAAAACATTTCTACCTTCATAGGATGAAGGTTAAAATCTTTGCTGGGCTAGCTACGTTATTTTTAGTCTGTCTGGGAGAAAAAAGGCCATTTATAGTGTGTATAGTATTGTTCTGCACTTAGACGTTTCTTCATTGAGACACTTCTCGAGATTGGTAGTGATAAAAAGCATTTGTCTTCCAGTGCATGTTCAGTGACCCATGTGAAATAAGTGCATTTTTTAGGGAAGGGTTTTCAAAGCTGTGCTGCTAGAAAACAAATATTTTTCTCACTGTTTGCATTTATAGAAGCAGGAAAGATATTAAGGTGTGGTTTAGCTAAAATTCTGAGCACAGAATCACAGAATGGTAGGGGCTGGAAGACACCTCTGGAGATCACCTGGTCAAACCCCACTTCTAAAGCAGGTTCACCTAGAGTAGGTTGCCCAGGATCGTATCCAGGTGGGTTTTGAGTATCCCCAGAGGAAGAGACTCCACAGCCTCTCTGGGCCTGTTCCAGTGCTCTGGCACCCTCAAAGTAAAGAATTTTTTCCTCATGTTGAGATGGAATTTCCTGTGTTCTAGTTTGTGCCCGCTGCCCCTTGTCCTGTTGCTGGACACCACTGAAAAGAGTCTGGCCCCATCCTCTTGACACCCACCCTTTAGATATTTATAAGCATTGATAAGGTTCCCTCTCAGTCTTCTCTTCTCCATGCTAAACAGACACAGGTCTCTCAGCCTTTCCTCATAAGATAGATGCTCCAGTCCCCTGATCATTTTCGTAGCCCTCCGCTGGACTCCCTCCAGTAGTTCCTTGTTTTTCTTGAACTGGGGAGACCAGAACTGGACACAATACTCCAGAGTGGCCTCACCAGGGCAGAGNCAGTGGCCTTCTTGGCCACAAGGGCACATAACTGGCTCACGGTCAACTCGTCCACCAGGACTCCCAAGTCCCTCTCTGCAGAGCTGCTTCCAGCAGGTCAACTCCTAACTGGTGCATAGGGTTATTCCTCTCTAGGCGCAGGACCCAACGCTTGCATTTGTTGTACTTTATTAGGTTCCTCTGTGCCCAACACTCCAGCCTGTGCAGGTCTCACTGAATGGCAGCACAGCCTTCTGGTGTGTCAGCCACCCCTCCAAGTTTTGTATCATCAACAAACTTGCTGAGGGTACACTCTATCCCCTCATCTAGGTCATCGATGAATATGTTGAAGACTGGACCCAGTCCTGACCCCTGGGGAACAGCGCTAGTTACAGGCCTCCAACTAGACCCTGCACTGCTGATCACAACCCTCTCAGCTCTGCCATTCAGCCAGTTCTCAATCCACCTTACTGTCTGCTTATCTAACCCACACTTCCTAAGCTTACCTATGGGGAGATAATGGGAGACAGTGTCAAAAGCTTTGCTAAAGTTGAGGTAGAAAATACCCACTGCTCTCCCCTCATTTACCCAGACAGTCATGCCATCATAGAAGGCTATCAGATTGGTCGAGTATGATTCCCCCTTGGTGAATCTGTTGACAACTCCTGATAACTTTGTTTTCCTCCACATGCTTAGAAATGACATCCAGGATGAGCTGTTCCATCACCTTTCCAGGGATGGAGGTGAGGCTGACTGGCCTGTAGTTTCCTGGGTCTTCCTTTTTGAAGACTGTAGTGACATTGTCTTTCCTCCAGTCCTCAGGCACCTCTCCTGTTCTCCATGACCTTTCAAAGATGATGGAGACTGGCTTAGCAGTAACATCTGCTGGACAGGAAATAGCTTCTGTGCTTACTCACATATATACAATTCTTACCACTGAAGGATAATATCTGCCAGCTCCCTCAGCACTCATGGATGCATCCCGTTGGGGCCCATGGATTTGTGGGTGTCAAGTTTATCTAAATGATCTCTATCCTGATCCTCCTCAGCCAAGGGAAAGTGTTCCTTTCTCCAGACTTTTCCTCTTATCTCCAGGGTCTGGGGTTCCTGTGGGCTGGCCTTAGCAGTAAAGACTGAAGTAAAGAAGGTATTCAATAACTCTGCCTTCTCTGCATCCTTTATCACCAGGGCATCCACCTCATTCAGCAGCAGGTCTGCATTTTTCCTAGTCTTCCTTTTGCTACTGATGTACTGGAAGAAGCCCTTCTTATTGTCCTTGTCATCCCTTGCCAGATTTAATTCCAAGTGGTCCTGCATATTCTGACAACATTCCTATATTCCTCCCAAATGGCCAGTCCGTTTTTCCATATTCTGTAAACTTCCTTCTTCCATTTGAGTTTTTCCAGAATCTCGTTGCTCATCCATGCAGGTCTCCTGCCTCCTTTGCTTGATTTCTTACTCATAGGGATGCACTGATCTTGACCTTGGAGGAAGTGGTGCTTGATTGAATACTGACCAGCTCTCTTGGACCGCCCCCCTTCCTTCTAGAGTCCTAACCCATGGGATTCCTCCAAATAGGTCTTTGAAGAGGCCAAAGATAGCTCTGCTGAAGTCCAGGGCTGTAATCCTACTTATTGCCCTGCTCTTTACACACAGGATCCTGAACCCCACCATCTCATGGTCATTGCAGCCAAGGTTGCCCCCAACCAGTCCTTCTTTGTTTGTTAGGACAAGGTCCAGCAGCACAGGTCTCCTCGTTGGCTCCTCCACCACCTGTGCCATAAAGTTATCATCAATGGTCTGCAGAAACCTCCTGGACTGTGCGTGCCTGGCTGTGTTGCCTTTCCAGCAAAATATCAGGGTGGTCGAAGTCCCCCATGAGAACCAGGGCCTGTGA
>VYZM01007339.1:0-41968 GCA_013398915.1 Dromas ardeola
CCCACGCCTCCTCAGCTGTCACCAGAAGATGCTAAAAATATTTGCAATAATCAGTTTCCTGAACCGATTTTTGGTGCTTCAGCAGCACATTATAAATTATAAAATACCAAACATTAATTTTGTGTCTGTTCAGTCAAAAATAATGCCATACGTGGGAATTTTATCCCTGGTGTTATGGCAATATCTTATCCTTTCCTTATTACTGCATACATTTCTGATTTTGTTGTCCTGGTTTGGGGTAGAGCAGAGCCAACCTTCTGTTCAGTGGGAGGCTCTCGCTCACACTTTTTGCTGTGGGAACCAGGGCCAGCCGACCTGGGTGCCTACCCCCTGGAGAGGTCGCACCTGTGGGGAGGCGTGGGCAGGTCAGGTGACCCCAAACTGACCAAACCATCCCATCTGCCATGCTCAGTATAAAAGCTGAGGGACCCAAAGGATCAGGTTGGCTCTTCTCTAGTGGCTGTTCTTGGGTGGCTCTTGTTCTTCACTGATTGATGTCTAAGGAAGACCCGATCTTCTCATCTGCCTTTGATCCCTATCAGTGTGTTCTGGAAACCAGTTCCCATCTATTGCCGAGTCCGGTCTGGAACTTCCCTGGTGCCTACCAGTGACATCTCCCTGGGAGCTTGATATGGTTTTGTATATATTGTATCTATTTTTTTATTTCCTTATTGTCAATATTTCAAGAAGAGGAAGAAGAGAGATAAAGAGATTTATGAGTTTAGAAAAAAATAAACTACTTTAATGAAAACTCCACAATCCTGTGATTGCTGCAGCCAAGGCTTTCACTAACTGAAATACTGCAAAGCAGGTTTTTCTTGGTTTGTGAGTAGCAAGTCCAGCAGTGCCTCATTCCTGGTTGACACATCTAACATTTGTATGAGGAAACAGTTCTCTCTGCATTCCAGGAACTTGATGGATGACATGTAAGCTGCTGTATTGTTCTTCAACAAATGTCTGGTAGTTTAAGTCGTCTATAAGAACCAGGTTCTGTTGATCCAAACTTGCTTAAGTGACCCAAATATTGCTTCGTTGGCTTTATTGTCTTGGTTTGGAGGTTGGTAGCAGACACCTACGGTAAGATTGCCCTTGGAAACTATCTTGACCCAGAGGCTTATACACAATTTCACACAATTTACTGCATACGTATAGCGTTTTTCCATTTTCTCTGATGTTGATTGATAGTTTCTGGTTTACATCTTAAGCTAAGTCTTCCTATCCTGTTTCAGTTTACTTAATATAACACAACAAAAATAAAATCTATTTGCTTTTACAACTGATGTGAATATTCCTATGTGAATGCTTATAAAAGTAATTTAAAAATGAGAATTACAAAAGTCACAGTAACAAAAACCTAAATTTGCATATTGAAAGAAATTGTAATAGTCAAAGAGGAAGACTGAATTAGTGTCAATGAGAATAATAATAAAAAAATCTGATTAAATAAAAAAGGGCTAAGTTGAAACCATGCATCATATATTGGAGAAATAGGGGAGAAAAATCAATACACCTAAAGTGATATGTTAAACTTCCCCAGAATGCACTTTCAATAAAATATTGAGCAGCTGAGCTTTTTCATCTATTGTTCTTTTATGAAGTCTTAAAAGTGTCTTCATGGGAAAATCTGGCAGGAAACCTCAGTCCTTTCAATCTCCACTCACTCAACCATCTCATTTGTTTGATCTTCAGCATCAAACATTCTGAAAAAAAGCAAAGGTACGCTATTCATACTATATTGCTGTCCTCACTGGCTTTGGCAAGATCTTGGACATAATCTAGAGTGTAAAAATTGGCTGCATAATGTTACAAACACTTTTATGTGCTTTCTTTCTCTACCTTATTGTTTTCTTCTTCCCTATCTCTTTTTTGCCTTTGATAAAGAAAGCCAGTTTAGTGAACCAAGACTATCTTTATCATAGTGCTGCTGTGAGCCACAGGGAAAGAGCAGCTACAAAGCAGTCTCTTAAATAGCCTGATGTTTCTATGAGTTTGGAGGGTCTTAAAGGAGCAGCTCACACTGCCCGTTGTGCGTGCTGTTCTTTTCTCCAGCCTTTTGTGTAATCTGTCTTGTTCCATCTTGAGTGAAGGAAGATTTGACTTCAACAAGGACAGCAATAAAAACAGCTTTTGACCTTCTCAGTTAACCATTGGTTAGAACTGATTCTGCCTCAGGGCAGGAACTAGATGACCTTTTGAGACCTATATTGTAAGATTTTCTACTATAACATTTTCTCATTTTCACAAAAAGAGAAGTTATTACCATCTTTATTACCATCTAAAAGGCTGTCAAATGAGAAGCTTTCTCTAGAAAAACTCTTAACAGCTAAGGTAAAATTAAATAAGGGATATTGCAAAATGAAAGCCTTACTGAACACTGATCATTTTAAATACTTTAATGAATTCTTGTTGTAGGTGTCTAAAAAAATTACACAGGTTTTTAATGGTGACTGTAAATAGGAAACCAAGCAGATCAGTATATTACCACCTGAAACACAGAACCACTCTGAATTCCCTTGTGTTCTACAATGACCTTGCAAGGAATTGCAAACCTGGTTTGGGGGCTCGTGTTAGAAGAAGGTCCCTGCTCTCATCCTAACAAACTGGTAGAAGAAACAAAATGAGCAGGTACTGGTAACACAGGCAACCGCTGAAGTTAGGGCCTTTTTTTTTTTATCATTCTGTCTAATGTTTATGCAGAGTTTGAGATAATAAAAATAATTGCGTAACTATCAATCAACAAAAATATAATTAATGTTTCCAACTCAAGCCTGTGTAGCAGGCTTATATACAAATAATGCTGGGTAAAGATGTATTCTGGAAATAATATGTTTTTCATGTATATGGTATGAAATGATCCAACTAAAATTCCAGATTTGAACTGTTTGATGGAACTTGTGGAAATTTTCCTCTAAAGATAAAGTGTATAACAAAAAATTGAATGAACTGTAATGAAGGTTTTACATGGCACATTGCAATACAAAAATCTTGTAACTGGGGAGACCAGAGATGGCAATAGTCATAAAAAGCAACAGCAGACTTATTAATCCAGGAAGAGCATCCATGCTAACCGCGTTTACTTTACACCAAAATAGTCTCGTGTAAAGAATCTCAGCAGTAAATGGAGGTTGGTGGTAGTGAGAAAGGAAGAAAGGAGCTGGGCATCCATTTGCTATTCTGGGAATTTCTTGACTTTGGAATGTAAACTGGGAACATAAAGGGAAAGGAAAGGTATGATAAGGTTCAAAGATGTTTGTTCAAGGATGGCAACACTGAGATCTGTGGAAATCGAGGCAAGGGACTGCCCTATAAAAATGTTAGAGTGGGTATTTAACTTATACCTATATTGCTGATTCACTGGTTTTATGCTTTTCTAAATTTTTGCAGTGTTTGCCTTCCATTTAATACAAATTTTGCTTTATAAACAGATTATTCTTTTTGACTGATGAGGTAGCACCTATTGTGTTTTTCCCACATATCCTAGGTGGTTGTGCAAACTGATTAGATTCTACACTTCAAAAAATAATAGTTATAATCCTCCAATCCTAGATATTTAACCCAGTTCTATAGCTTTGTTATCCATTTTTTAGATGTCCTAACTATTTCTAAACAAATCAATGTGCACAGAATAAAGAGCCCTGATCTGCAGTCAAGTGCCAAATCAATAGAGAGATACTACCCCAGTAAAGTGTAGCTGCATTCACTGAAAGGAGAAAGATCCATTCTTTTCTTGAATTTCTTAGAAGTTAATTTTGTATCTGGAATTTTATTTTAAGACAGATTTAAATCCCATGCATAATATCTAATTCCTAAACACTGCATCATTCTGGCTCAAAATAATTAAAATTCCCCTGAACTTTAATTCTCAGGTCATAAAGATAAAAACATTTTTCAAGATTTTGTACAAACTGACTGAAGATTTTATACAAGAGTTTGGAACATGTTCATGACACAGGTCAAACTGTTTTTTTTTCTGTCGAATGCATGCTGAAATTATTGAATGATCACTATACAGGCATATGCAATATTTCAGAAAGATTTCTGTTTTCGTACTTGCTCTCCTCTTCACTGTTACCAGCGTGGGTTTTTTTAGTCATGCCTGATTTTTCAATGAAGAGTGTGGTTTTCTATCTATAGTACTAGAAAGTTGTTTTCATTTTTTTCCCCTAAAATTGGAAGAATCTGGATTCAGGAGTATGAAAAAATATAGTTGTTTTAAAAAAAAAAATTGGTTAACTTTATATTTTTTTATTGAATGAAGTCTCAACAATGCTTGCAAGAAGGAAAAGGGTACTTAATTTAAATACACATAATTATCTCTTAGAGAAGTTGTATTTATTAATCACGTTATATGGTTCCACTTGTTAGACCACACCTGGAATATTGTATCCAGTTTTGGACTTGCATTAGTGGAAGGATGGGGACTTGGATAAATTGCAGTGAGTTCAGAGAATGCCACCAGGATGGTGGTGGCTCTTCTGTGAGAAGTGGAGTGAGCTGGTCTTGTTCAGCCTGAGCAGAGAGGGCTTCAGGAACACCTAACAGCCGTCTGCCCATGCCTGTGGGGAGGTTACTGAAAAGGCAGAGCCAGGCTCTCCACAGAGGTACCTGGTAGGAAGATGAAGGACAGTGGCCACATGTTGAAATAAAAGAGGTTAAAATTAAATATAAGGAATAGCTTACTCACCAAGACAACATCCTTGGAAGTTTCAAGACCCTCCTGGATAAATCCCTAAGCAACCTACTTTGAGCAAGAGGTTGGATCAGAGCCTTTAAGACTTCCTAAGGTCTCTTCCAACCTGAATTATTCTATGATTCCATGAGTCTGCAGTTCCCACCTAATTTTTGTGACTGCAGCTGGACAGGCTGGATCAATGGGCTGAGGCCGATGGTATGAGGTTCAACAGGGCCAAATGCCAGGTCCTGCACTTGGGTCACAACAACCCCATGCAATGCTACAGGCCTGGGGAAGAGTGGTTGGAAAGCTGCCCAGCAGAAAAGGGCCTGGGGGTGTTGGTCAACAGCTGGCTGAATATGAGCCAGCAGTGTGCCCAGGTGGCCAAGAAGGCCCAACAGCATCGAGGCCTGTATCAGGAATAGTGTGGCCAGCAGGACTAGGGCACTGGATTGTCCTGCTGTACTCGGCACTGGTGAGGCCGCACCTTGAATACCGTGTTCAGTTTTGGACTCCTCACTACAAGAAAGACATTGAGGTGCTGGAGCATGTCCAAAGGGCAATGAAGCTGGTGAAGGGTCTAGAGCACAAGTCTTATGAGAAGCATCTGAGGGAATGGGATTGTTTAGCCTGGAGAAAAGGAGGCTGAAGGGAGACCTTATTGCTCTCTAAAACTTCCTGCAAGGAAGTTGTAGAGAGGTGAGGGTTGGTCTCTTCTCCCAAGTAGCAGGCGATAGGACAAGAGGAAATGGCCTCAAGTTGCATCGGGGGAGATTTAGACTGGATATTAGGAAAAATTCCTTTGCCAAAAGGGTTGTCGAGCATTGGAACAGGCAGCCCAAGGAAGTGGTTGAATTACCTTCACTGGAGGTATTTAAAAGATGTGTAGATGTGGTACTTAGGGATGTGGTTTAGTGGTTGGACTTGATGATCTTAAAAGTCTTTTCCAACCTAAATGATTCTATGATTTTCTCTGCTGAAGAAAATCTCTTTTCTTTTTATATATTTTGAAGAATTTCTTGCTTGAGGTCTTCAGTGACTGCAGTCACTTTTAATTTTAATATTATTTTAATCTATCAAAATGTAGGATAAAAATGGTCTTTTCTTTTATTTATACATTAAATATCTTGTGGGAGTTTTATATCTAGGTTGTGAGAAAAATGAAAGACTATTCTGACACTGTTCTTTTCACCAAAAAGTGAATTACCATTTTGTGTTTTAACAATTTTATTTAAAGAAAAACTCTAAAAGAATGAATCCTAAAGTGCATCTATATTAACCCAGACTGTCTTGCTCATTTAAGGCAAATTCTCTCTGGGAAAGCTGGCTGCCCATGTGAATGTCGTCCTTCTAGAATGAAACTCAAATGAGAGTATGAATTAACATATATCATGCATAGTTGTCTGAGGGTGGAAAATGTATGCATTGTTTGAGAATGAGCTAAGTGTTAAAGCCCTGTGTAGCGTAGAAGTCAAATGAGATACAGTCCCTTTGGGAGATCCTTTCGGAGTGGGTTATCCTTTGAGATCCCAACAAGAGCATCTTGGAACAATTCAGAACTGCCCTGCTATAGAGCAAGCTAAAAATTAAGTGGCATGGAAGATAAGTGGACCAATACTACAAAAAATCAAGAGTTCCATCTCTTCATTCCAGCTGTGACAGAGAGACACAAACAAATTGTACCGTTGTATAAATGATACAAGAAGAAAGCGAGGAATTCAGTTAACAATGTAATATTAAGCTATAATTTGACAATCATACCATCATTATGAAGCTGTTCATAAAGCAGCAGCCTTGCAGTAAATTAAATATGATTCAGCAATCATGAACTGATTCAGTTGATATTAAACTGCTAGATGATAGACAAAAATAAGTCTGTAAATAATCCTTGTGATTTTAGAAAGTCAAACTCTGGGATGCTGGGCAAATAAATTATTTAGGCTGATTGGTTTGGGAAAATTAAAGATTGGAATTCAAAGAAGACCTGGAGGAACTCGTACTTTACTTTTAAGTAAAATGTGCCAACACAGAGCATATATGCAAAGAGAAAACTAAATACTTCTGTGAAAGGCTTTTTAAATATGAATAATCATGTGAAAAGGGATTTAATAAGAAGAATGGAGACAAAAGGAAAGTGTAGAAGGGATTCATTAAGAATAATGGATACAAAAAGTACGGGGAAAAGGGATTCATTAGGAGAAAGACAATGTTTCAGAGGTTAAAGAGGTAAAGACTAAATACTTGGAAGGCCTTACCCTAGCATTAGAAACTAAAACATAAATTATTTTTTTTACACGCTAATCTTTATACATTATTCTTTACATAAAGAGGGGAAGCTAGAAAAGAAGGAGGCTTCTGTATACCTTAATTAGAAGGCAGCAAAGAAGATCTAGAAATGGCCAAAATTTTTAATTAATCCTACCCTTGGTGCTTTTGTTTGGGGTGTTTTTTGTGTTGTGGTTTTTGTTTGTTTTTGTTTTTAATTTGAGGGTCATTTTGAAGGTAATATACATTATCTACTGCAAATGAGAAGACCGTGATACCAATTACATTATGAAAGTTAGAAGCAAAATTGTTATTTCTAAGTGTGAAAGAATTAAAGAGTTTGATAACATCTATTCAAATCAACTGAATGAATTAGCACATGGTATTGCAAATCTAGTAGAAGCCATTTAAAATTAATCTGTAAATCCAGTAGAAGTAAATTTGGAGAAGAAAAAAAATGTAGTATCAAGATAAAAAGCAGTGGGGAAAGAACATGATCCAAGCAGCTAATTTGATTATAATGCAATGCAAAGCATTAGAGCAGATTTTGAACGAGAACTAATTAGGGGCATAGAGGTAAATGGAACTTACATTACTACAGGGTTTTATCTCATACAGATTGTGTCAGACTAACTTAACATCTTTTTAGATAACTGGCTTCCTAGAGAGGCTAATAAAATAAAGCTACTCTATTCAGATTTAAGCTAAACATTTGATAAGATATCTTGAAGGAAAATTAGTATTGAACATGGTGATGATAGCGATTAACACGAGGTGTGGAAGAAGCTTGTTAGGAGGGAGACTGTCCCCAGCTATACTCAAATGGTTAGACAGGCTGGAGAAAAATCAGTACAGATGCCACTCAAGCATCAGTGTTGGGACTAATCTTATATACTATATTTGTTTATGGCACTGAGATGAAAACTATGTATATGTTTGAGAAATGTCTAAGCAACAAGGTGCTGAGACTGCATCAAGAGGATTTGATCATCCTAAGGAGACAAATCATAAATGGAATGCAATTTTACCACAAAGTTCAGAGGCATAGTTTCAAGAATTAATAATAAATATTTGCTACAAAAAGGACTTTGTCAATGTGATATGATGAAATGGGTAAAAACGTCTGGGTATATTTGCTGGAGCTGAGTGTGAACTGCCAGAGCGATGGAGCTATGAAACGAGGCTACTGCTATTGTAGGATCCATCAAGTGACGCACTCTTCTAAGAGAAAGGAGAATGTAAATACTGCTACATAAGGCATCAGCAAGGCCTCATCTGGAATATTGTGTACATCTCTAATCACTTCTCTCAGGAATGATTAATTTAAAATGGATCAGATTCAGAGAAGAGATATGACTAAAGGAATGGAGTATTTATCTTACAAAGAAAAGATTAAGGAGAGCTCTGTTTGTCTAGCCTAGCTGGGGAAGGTTAAGAGGGGATATAATGACTTTTTATAACTACATAGAGAGGGGATATATCAAGGCAAGAAAATTCCTTTAATTTTAAGAATAATATCAGTACATGATAAATGGCTATGAATAAGTTTAGAGTGGATTTATATAAGGTTTCAGATCATCTGGCAAGTGAACTTCTGAAATAACCATCTGAATATGTTTCTGAGGCAAAGAATCAAAATTACTTTAAAGTGCAGTTTGCTAAGCCTATAGAAGCATCTGCCAAAAAATTCCCACAGACAAGAATACTTTGTGAAATTGTGTTTTGCTGCCCCTGTGCAGTTTGAAAAGATAGTGAAATGAGGTTGGGTTTTTTTATTGTTATTTTGAAGGGGTTTTTGCAAGCCATGTGAATTGTATTGCATTACATAGAGTTTACTGCCCAAATCAGTTGCCTTTTTACACTCTGGATTGAATTGATTGTCCAGCCTGGAGTCAGAATGTAATTTTTTCCAAGATTGGATAGTCAAGGACGAGTAAGGATTCCTTTGTTCATTTTTCAGCATTGGGTAAGATCTTTACATAAAACCATTATGAATTTTATTTCATAAATATCTGAATTGACCTAGATCAGCCTTGATCTTTCCTCTTCCTGTATCTCACTGGAGATGTAGGGTTTCATGGTCTTCTATTGTATGTGCTACATTTATATAAGGTATTGAGGCTTTTTTTTTTTTTTTGGGGGGGGGGGGGGGGGGGGGGGGGGGGGGTGGGGTGGGGGGGGGGGGGGGGGGGGGGNTAGTTGTTTTGTGGGCCTTTGTACACTCAGCATCTGAGGTATATTCATTTTACCTAACTTGAAGTATCTTTAACTTCAAGCAACTCAATTATGACTGTCTTATAGTCAGTAGATAGAAACAGGGACCTCCAGACAGTGTTTTATATGATTTAATTTATCCATATAGCTACCTTTTAGACGATCTGAGCAAAAAGTTTCTTCCTTTAATACTTTATGCTTGAAATTTCAGAAGACAGGATTGAACCACCCAGAAGGTCCTCTCCACACCTATTTGTGCTGCATTCCTAAGTGATGGAACATTTAACTTTCTCTTTGTTTCAGAAGAGTAGAAAGAACTTAAGTATTAGCTTGCATGGCATGGTATAAGAGATTTTGGAGATGGACAATATTGGGCAAGTCTCTAGTATTGTAGTAAAAGGAGAAAAGCAGAGTACTTGGAGTATCTGTAGCACTTTCTTGTGCTGTGGTCTTCTTTTTAACTTTGTACTGTCAGTAAACTTAATCACATAACTCTTTACTTCTTTTTCCATGGTCCTTTTAATTGGTTATGTAGTATAAAAAAGTTAGAAGAGAAAGGAGGGCTGCCTGGAATCCTAGAAAGCAAGATTTTTCTGATTGGGCCGTATACTTGACTTTTTTCTTATCTTTCCCTGCGTAATAACTTTTCTGTCCATTCAGTATTTTCAGCTCATGATTCAAAGACTTGAAATTTCTAAGAATATTATGAAAATCAGGAGCTGGACACGATAAGGATCCAAATCAGTGTCTCAAGTTAGCAAAAGTCAATTGTAACTCAACCTCTTATCTGTTTCATGAGACAGCCTCCAGCTGGCAAGATACTTTCTTATCAATCTGTTTATCAATATGCTTTCAATATACATTGTTTGTTATATTTCTGTGTTATTGGATCTGGCTGGGATGAAGTTAAACTTCTTCATGTTAACCTGTATGGTGCTGTGCTTTGCATTTGTGGCTAAAACAGTGTTGATAACACGCCGATATTTTGGCTACTGCTGAACAGTGCTTGTGCAGCATCATGACCTCTTCCCTCCCATCCACTGGCTCACAGAGTCAGTAAGGTGGAGGTGACCAAGAGGTTGGAAATGAACATAGTCAAGAGAGCTGACCCAAAAGGGATATTCAATATGATACGTCACACTCAGCACTAAAAAACTCAGGGAAAAGAGGATGAAGCACGGACGTTAATGGTTATGGCCTTTATCTTACCAAGCAATTGCTATGCGTTTGGAGGCCCCGCTTTCCAGTGGTTGGACATCTGCCTGTTGATGGGCAGTAGTGAATTAATTTCTATTCTTGTTTTGCTTTTGAGCACAGCTTTTTGTTTTATTATGAAATTGTCATTACTCAATCCACAAGTTTCACCTTCCTCCCATGTTTCTCCCCGTCCACAGGGAGAGGGGAGCAAGGAAAAGGGAGGATGGGTGTTTGATCTGCTCACCAGGATCAATCCACCACAGTCTATAACTGAATGCATTCCTCTGAATGAACCACAGTTTGATATTGAACATGTAAAAGGATGTGTGAACTGAAGACATGCGGGAAAGCGCAAACTGCCAACAAGAGAGAGAGGTGAGAGTACTGGATGAGAACGTATCAATTCCCTGTCAATAAACAGAACTGCTTCAGATATTCAAATGTTATTACTTATTAATTACTTAATAAATAAATAAGCAATAAATAAATTACTTATTTATCTTCCCAGTGGAAAACGAGTTTTAGATAAGTTGCTGAGTTTGGCCCCTAACAGTTTCTGTCAAACAGGACAACTTCAAGAAAACAGGGAAAACCAGATCCTACTTTCAGTTACTCTTGTAGTTATTAATGGGACTGATACCAAAATCTGATCCAAAGTCTTTACGTTAATCAAAATTTTAATAGATTCCATCTCCAAAATTGTAGGAAAATATAATTGTTTTCCAGTCCATTTAATGAACATTTGCATTTCAAAAAGCAGGCAGCGGGTACATCAAAATACTTCTAAACAACTGAGATATTTTCATTAATCATATTTATTTCCATCTTTCAATGCTACTGAAAAAAGTGTGGTTTTGTAAAAGAAATGCACCCCACAAATATTTATTTTCTTGAAAAGGATGATTCTCCCTATGTTCCCTGAAGCCAGAGAGAAGATATTTTGAAACATAAATAATACGTATCTGCTGAGAACTCAAGAACAAGCGGACACATTTTGTCACAAACCAAAGAGATTCTAAAAGAAAGCAGTCAGCGCTGGGAAAGATGTTTCCTGTTACAGCATAATCTTCAGGGAAGGGATGACATTAGCATGAGTATGGACTTACAGAGCATCTCTTATAGAAATTAACAATTTCCTTCTAAGATAATAAAATACAACCACAGATGAACATTGAAAATATAGGATTACAGTATTACACATTGCAAAATATCATCCTTTTAGGCACTGTAACTTCGCAGTACTCCACGATGTGTGGAAGAATTGAACCTTATTTTCCACTGTCTTGTCTTTGGAGATTAATCAAACCATTTATATCCTTTGAAATAGTTTGAGCTGTGTGAATTATCTTTTGGTTTGTAGCTAATTCATTCAGCTGTATAAATACAAAATAATGCAGTTCAATAGAACTGCAGTGAATATTTGTGATCATCAGTAACGAAGGACTTATGAACACAAATACATGAAGAATCAAAAGAATGCTCTGAAGTCATCCATTCATTTTCCAGAGTTGCACTTACTTGAACAGCAATCTGGATATTATTTGGCAGCAGCAAATTATTATCAACTCTTTTGTTAAGCTTCCAATTAAAGAAAGTGATCCTTATAATATACTGCAAATTAAATGTTAGCAAAAGTATGTTAAGTCTCTATTATTTTTAGTTCCCACTTATGCAGAACAGCTGGTTCGCAGACTCTTCACACAGAGCCCCAGAGGAATCCAAATCTGCACAGCGCTATTTCACCATCTTCTCCAGCAAAATTGAGGTTCAGCCTGTTCTTTGCTCTAACTGCAAGCGCAGGGCCAAAGCAAACAGACAACATTTTGGGGAAAATCTCTTTAGGTAATTCATGATACTTGTTCTTGGTATCTCTTTAAATATGAAAAAAAGTCTTTCTTTCCTGGTGAGGAAAAGGAGGAGTGGAAGAGATGGTGGGTGATGTTTCAACAGTCTGAGGGCTGAGATGCAGAACCAGAGCCCAGTGGGAACCATCGGGCACCTTCTGCTTTTGGCCCACTTTGTCTCCTGGCTGAAATGGCATCTAAAGGCAGAGTGAGCTGGGGGAGGAGGGGAGGGAGAGGAAAAGGTAGATGGCGTATTTACAAACATTTATCTACTACCTCAAAATTGTAATATATCTTGTGATAAACATGTTGTATTTTTCAGCCTTTGCGTATGTGCTAGGCGTTAGGTGGCACGGAGTTGGCAGCACAGGGCCGCGGTGGGGCGTGGGGGGGGGGGTACTGCGGGGCGGCCTCTGTGAGGAGAGGCCGGGGCTGCCCCGGGCCGGACGCAGCCGGTTCCAGCCGGTTCCGACCGATGCCCTGCAGGGCACGGCTGAGCCCCGCAGACGCGGCGAGGGCACCCTGGGGGAAAGCATATGTAAGAAAGGGTAAAAAGCTGCGTGACAGTGAGGAGCGAGGAAAAAAAGCGTGAGAAACAGTCCTATGAGCAGGAAGATGAGAGAAGAAGGAGGGGGAGGAGGTGCTCCAGGCGCTGGAGCAGTTGTCCACAGGTGGAGCAACTGGGAATGAAGGAGTGAAGTTGAGCTGGGAAGAAGGGGGAGGGGAAGGTGTTGTTTTAATTTTTCTGTCTTTTTTTCTCCCCATGCATATCTATTTTTAATGAAGTTAATTTTTCCCAGCTTGAGTCTGTCTTGACAGTGAAAATAATGGATAAGTGATCTCCCTGTCTTTATCTCGACCCACGAATTTTTTCTGTCTTATTTTCTCCCTCTGTCCTGTTGAGGACGGGGAGTGAGAGTGTGACTGGGTGAGACTTTCGCCGTTACGTTTAGACCGCCAGAGTGTATGAAAATAAGTCCATTATACATGGGTTTTGGAAAGAAGAGAGCATAAGTAATTTTAGGCCTGCATATTACCATTCTGTAAAACTATATTTTTGTTTAATATTTTAAATCTTTATTGGGTAGAACAAGGAGATGCATTTCACTGGAGAGTTATAATCACATTGCACAGGCACTTCTAGAGACGTTAGTAAAAAAAAAAATAGGGATTTTTGCACAGGGTAACACTCACATGGGGATCAGATCTCTCAAACAGGATGGCCAGTCACTGTCCAAATGGTGACAGGAGTGTCTGCTGCAAGGATCCTTGCAGCGGCGTCTTCAGCTGGTTGGGGATATTCCCTTAAATGCAGTTTGGTTCTTATAATCCTGCTGGCCCATGGTCCTGTGTGACCCTTCCAGCACGTGCACGATCCCTTTCTGTTAGTTATATTAAACTATGTAGAAACCATCTCCTAAGTATCTTAACTGTGTACAAAAGACTATCTGATGGGATTGTTGCTGCAGGGACAGTTTCTATAGGCCAATTAAAATTATCTTACCTATGTACAGTTTGGGCAATTCTTTTGTTTATGGTAGGAACTACCTGCAGTTTTCCTCCAGGATATTAATCGGCGCATCTAAAGTCACAAATAATGTCTAACAGCTGACCTAAGCAGAGCAGGAGTTGCCAGGGGTGATTTCTGTCTCTGCCTCAAGTCCTGCCTTGAGTCCCTGTGAAAATTAGTTAGCTGCGCTGTCATCTGACTTGGACTATTGTCAATCCCCTTGTTGTGACTCTGTGTAGAAGTTCAGTAAACTCCCTGCAAATCAGTCCATTGTGTCATCCATGCAGAAACTAACTGGGGCATTCCTCGAGCTTGCTTAGCGAGACTAAGTGCACTGGAAATGCACACAGGCACAACTCTTATGCCCAGCTACATCACAGTTGTATGGAGTCACCTTCAGCTATACAAAAACAGTAACGATCATAAATATATGTGTGTGTATATCTATCTCTTACATATATGTATTAAAAGAATCTTCTGAATGCTTGGAGGTCCAACTTTCCTCTTCCAAACTGCTTATTCCTAGGAAATATGCATGTAATTGATTGTCTTTAAGACTACTAACCTTTTATATTTTGTTGAATGAACCACCAGGTTAACAAGATACTAAGATGGACATGGATAAAAAGCAATTGTATAGACTTATCATAAAAGTCTAGTTTCACAGGAACATAGGCTTAAAAGGAACGTTTGCTGGATAGTGGCTTAGGTTAGTATCCAGATTATTTGGGTTCCGTTCCCTTTCCTCAGAATTATTTACGTAAGATACTTAATCCTCTGCTTTCTCTTTGTCTGATCTGCACAGCGAAGACACCCTTGTTAATAAAAACTTTCTGTAACTGTTGGTATGTAGAAATGCAATGTTACTTTGACTGCAGAGGTTTGAGGTTTTTTTACTCATTTAGCAAATAAGAAAATAGGAAAAACAGACTAATTTTGTTTAAATGCATATAAATACACACCAAACTGCGTTCAGTGTGCTCTAGTTACACCGTGCCTCTGGTCGTGACAGAATAAAAGACCATATATTTTCTTCTATGCTATCCAGATGTTTCCCTAGGAATTTCTGTTCAATCCTAGTTGAAGTACAAAGAGGATATGTTCTGCTTTTACTTACCCTAGTATATATCATGACATTATCATAACACTTAAATTAATTTTTCTGATAGTTGAAGCAGTATGGGAAAAAAAAAGCCCTTTTAACACCGATTTACAGAAATGCTATATTTATGCTTAGCTAGTTGTGAGTGGAATTTAGCTTTTTATTTTAAACACAGATTCAGACTCACTTTAAGCTCCCAATTTACTGGGAAGCATTACATCTGAATATTTTTATACCTAACATATGCTTTTTTACAGAATTAAAGTATCATTTTTTCCTTGTTCTATAAACATAAGTCCATATTTATTCATGACATTCCCCAGCTAATATTTTTCACCTGATAGGGATATTAAAGTTTTGTTACATTTTATAGCTACCCTACTCTTTCATCTGGTTCAAAACCAGCTTTAATGAGGGAAAATAAGTCCTATTTGTAGTGTAATGATAGCAAGTTTTATGATATTCTCTGCGCTTACTCTTCACTATAATGAGGTGATTCCTAAATGTGGAAAAAAGTGCCTTTATTTCCATCAGATGTTGAGGATGAATTTTTCTGAAAAGCAAAGCTAGTCTTGCGTAAAGTCATAAGTTTATGAAGCTAGCTTTGTATTTGATTATACATATATTTATATGTGTATCTAATAATGCTTTTCTGCTTGTTGCTTAGGATGTTTTCCACTCATTTGAAAAAAAATAGTCGAGATAAATGTTTTTGCAAATCCATGTTACATATTAAAGTGCTCAGGGTATTATTTCTCTGAATAATTTAAAAGATTATTGAAAAGTGATCCTCTTATCACTAATAACAAATTTCCCTTTTATGAATCATTAGTAATTCATATCTGTCAGTTAGGGGAACATAGGTATTTAAATTGATGCAAATAATTTAATTTATTCTCACTTAATAAACATCTAATTCATTAAAGACCAAACAGCTTGATAATTTTTAGCTAAATCTATCTGAAAGGGATTTTATTTGTTAGAAAGGCTTTGTAATGCCCTGAATAACAGCCATGCAGGAGGTAGCTGTCAAGTCACATAAAACTTGCTTTGGCATCAACACTTGAAAGTAAAAATAAATATTACATTTATTAGAAGCTGTAGCCTACTTGCTATTGAATAAGAATATGCAAAGAACTTTCTCATTTATTTTAGACACTAAAATGATACGCTACTTGGGAGATGCGGAAAACAAAAATTGTGATGAAAACACAGTCTTCAAATTTCTAAGATCTCACAGAGATTGGCAGAATATTTGTGCTGCAAGCTACAATTAAATTAGTTGCCTGTGCCCACAGAACCTTTTGGGGTTACAGCATATGCTTCTGTGCAGAATTTGCTCTCACATTTCACTGTCTTGATCTTTCCAAACGTATTTATAGCAAATTATTTCATTATGAGGTCATCATAACCGAATCAACTAATTTTTTATTTATTTTCTACTTACCAGAGCTTAAGCATCCTTTTATTTTTCACAGAAGGCCCATCTCAAAAACCTGTTTTTACCCAGAACTAAAGATATACTGGGAAATTACAGAAATTGTGTTTCTGAAAAAGTCTAGGATTGGCCCACTTCAAAACGTTCTGCAGAGTTGTAGAAATCTGTTTGTACTAACCCCTTAACTCTAACAGGGAAAAGCTTAACAGCTTCAGATTTGGTTCATATAAAGGTTCAGCAATGCAAATTTATGCCTGCAGATGCATCCTGAAGTTGCTCAAAAGCAGGAAGACAGTGGAAATTTCCAGTAGTGCCTGATCCCTTTTTTACAGGGCAGTAAGAGCTTAGATGAGATGTGAAGATGCCCACAGAGCTTTTAGGGCCTTAGGGCTGCAAGGTAGCTAGGTTTTTAGCTTTTGTTTTAGTTTGTTTTTTCCTTCCTCAGTCCTCCTGGCAGCAGGTGAAGTAATTTTTTCCGATACTATAAAATTAACTTCACGTAATTGTGGATATACTCAGTTTAAAGGCATGGATAGCTTTCATCTACAGATTCCCAAAGCTCATATCCTGTAAGTGATAACACGTGGAAGAATCTCATCTTTAAGAAATGATGGTCATCTCTGGAGAGCTCTGTAAGAGATACATGTGCAACAATGTGAATGCTCAAAATCCATTAAAGTAAATGAAAAATCTCACAAGGCACAGTTGACATCAGTGGGTTTTGTACATAACAGGTAGACAGAAATCTTTATTGGATGTAAAACTTGTGGCTTGAGGAGAGCTTTGACATTTCTTAGCTGTTGAGAATTTTTACAATAATGTTCAAAGGAGTAGCCACTAGGTCAGTTTTTATTCAACCGCTAGACCCCTAATAATGGAATACTCTAACTTTCCCTCAGTTTAAACTGAATATGGCATTCACAATCCTTTATCTGTCTCTGTATTTTCTTATGTGTTTTATGTGTAAGCTGTCTTTTTTCTATTTGTCCTGATTTTAAAAAGCATATAGATACCAAGAAAGGCTATATTTCTGAAAGTAAATAGTTTTTTAAACTCTAAATGCTGGTTTTACAAATACATCGTACAAATATCCTGTCTTGCACTGCTGGGGAATGCATTTAAAATGAGATGAGATACACGGAGCAAAAATATTCCCAGCTCTGCACAGCATGGAGGTGGAAATAACACACATTTCTCCAAAGGCTCAAACATTGCTGGGAGCATGAAAGCCAAAGCAACAGTCACCTCTCTACAAGAACATCAGTACCATTTATATGCACCATCAAGTAGTTCTTTACTGAAAAATCTATAAGTCGTCCCTGAAGTCTGAATAAAGTTTTAAGTGATTCTGATCACAATCACCAGTGACCAGTGATGTTGGAGGAGGAAAGGGCAGATGATCATATTATGGGAACCATGAGCAAGGACAACAACAAAACATGGAAAGGTCAAACTGCTACATTCTTTTCGTCACTCCCAGGGAAGTGATTTACTTAAAAAAAGGCAGGGAGGGAGGAGGTGAAGGAGGAACTGAAAGCCCAAACCGCAAGAATACAATCAGCCCTTCTATGGGTTGCTGAGAAAAAAGCTAGACACAGCTCAGTTCATAGCATGTAGGGCTCCTATGCTGAAGATAGACCAAGAGAAGACAAAGTCAGTAAGAGAAATTAATTTGCTAGACGAATGACACTGAGTTTAGGGCAACATAGGCAAGGCCTCTTTTCTTACCTGTCTTCACTTTTGCTTATGAAGAAAGATTTTTTTATAAAAAAAAATAAAAAGGACTAAAAAAAGGATTGAATCACAAACTAAACACTGCTACAAGCTGTTCTTGAAAGCTTTGCAACCTCTGCAGCTGTATTGTCTTGCTTTTTTCATCTTTTCTTTCCTCTTCAATCTCTCTTCTCCTGGATGATGTTTATATCATCCTGACAATGCTTAGACTGAGTGATGAGTTTGGAATGGAATGTCAGACTATACCCCTGCTACTGAATTTCTGAAACAATTTTAAGAGTCAACAGAAAGTCATAGATCAGTAGCAGGTAATCTTTCAGAAATGCAAGTATTTAGTGAAAATTTTTACATTTTAAATTCTACTGCTTTACAAATCAAAATTTTGTGTTATAGAGGAAAACTGAGATCCATCAGTAATTAGACAAATGTAGAGTGAACACACCTTAGCTGTAAAATCAAGTATTAGAGCTTATAGTTTAATTAAAATCTGAATAGTCCGCTTACTAGATTGTTTACTCTCTCTTTCTATGGCATTTGAAAATGTAGAACACTGATCACCCATATTCTGTCCCTTGTTTTGAAATTTCTAGTTTCTGTTTTTAGAATTATTCTGAAAAGTTAATTAATTTTAATAACTTAAAAAAAAAAAGTGGAAGATGGTGGAAAAGCCAAAAAATTAAAAATTATTTTCAATCCATTGGTTGACATGTTCCAAGAATTCTAAAATCAGCCAGTGCTGATTCGTTACATAATCCTGTCCTTAAATATTAAGTGGCACGTATAAATACCTACAAAACTACATGAATTTTCTACAACATAATTTTTAGAAAATGTCCTGAGTGATCAACATATTATATTTTTTATTAGTATTTAAGAATTTGTGTTAAAAGCTAATGTGATTAATCTGTAGAATGGAGAGATGGGAGTTTTTTTTAAAGGATACCATTTTCCTCTAGAAATTTTGCGTACTTCCTTAAACACTTAATAACATGAACAGTCTGGCCTTAGAAGATATAAGATAAAAATGAAACAAGAGGTTGTCAAATTGTCATTGCTTAAACTGCAGATCTAAAAAGATTTCATGTAATTGCACAGTATTGTTTATTTTTAAAAGCATCATAACAGTCTGTTTCATACAGCTTATACACTTGAAAAGAAAATGTGTCTTCTCAAACTCTAAAATGTCCAGTCTGCTGTAAGACTGTATTTTGTGTGCACTCAAAATTCCCATTAGCATTATTGAATCAGGAATATAGAAGAATCATTGTACTTGTCTCTGTTCTGAAGTACTAAGGAGTTAATAGTCTTGACTCACAGTAAATCTGTAACATAAGTCTGTGATTCATCTGACCAAACTACAGCGATTCGAAGTTGGACAGCTAGTCTAAGGTAGTCTTCTAGGCTTTCTTTATCACCTCTGGAGTAGCCTCTCTCCTTTGAGCACTTCATCTCACTTTATATTAAGCACCAAAAGCTGTGGAGCAGAGACACGTTCACTTGCCATTGCAAGTGTTTTTCTTTCTTCAGTGTTTTTAGGTTTCCTTATCTAGATTTTTAAAAAATACTTTTTAAAAGATAATAATGGGAAAATTAAGAATATGAATAAGTAATAATTTTAAATATTAATAGAGTGGCAACTTTCAGTAATGTAATGGTACTTTGTATTATTAGCATAAATTTGAGTTTTAAAAATATTGCCTATGTCTTTCTGGCTTTTTTGAGTGCATAGTTGGAAATTGTTGCATGGGTTTTCTTTCATATAGGGTGTGGCACTCCCTTTTGTACCACTCTAAATATAAATATGAATTCGCTTGCCAAAGCAATCAATAGGATTACATCAGCTTGCTCAGGAGGGAACCAAGAATAGCTTCTGAGCAATGACAAATTTTAAGTGATGGTATTTTTCACAACCAAGAGAAAAGTTCAAACGAAGGCAGTACCAGAAGGCAGACAAAAATACAGAGTTCTTCCACCAAAATATTTGTTTATGTTTGAGTCTCATATAAAGAACTTCTCAGGAAAATCTGTGCTAGCGGAATAATGCATCTCTGCTAGTGTTTAATCTGGGAATACTAGCTCAAGGCTCCTCCGCTATAGCTGAATTATCTTTTGAACTATCTCAGAAGTGACTCTTTACATCTATTACTCTATTTAATCACCCCACTCCTACCAAGTAATCAGAAAAAATTAACTAGATTATTAGGAAGAAGTCGAAATACTAAGGAACACTAAAGAAAATGGTGGGAGGAAAATGGTGTAAAGGATTGGTTTCAGTATTGCTATTTAAATGTTTATTGAATAACTATGTGTTCTGAATTTTCTCGGTAGCCTTTGTAGCTGAAAATAACTGGACAAAACTGATTAATCAGCTAGTGATTCTTAGATGGTTTTCTTTTTTGTTACAGAACAGAATAACCCAAATTGACACTTTTGTTCAGAAGGCAGGTTTCTGTGAACAATGTCTTTTGAGGATCAGATCTGATTTCTCCCCTGCTTGGCCTTCTCTTCATATTCGTTAAAGAGACCTGAAAAAAAAGAATGTTTCAGTTGCTTCAACGTATATTGGAAGACACTTTAACATCCTCGGTTATTTATAAATAAAAGTTTCCAGGGTGGGAGTTTGGAAATGGCAAGAGAAAAGTGCATTAAGATAAGCTTCAAAGAAGCAGGAACCATGACAGAATAGGAAACCCTATAAAGTTTATCTTGGCCTTCAGGGGAGCTTCTAATCCTCACCTAGACATGTGTTTTTGTTCAACATCTTCCATGTAATGGTACCAACCATTACAAAAAAGCAGACCTGGTTGAAACCGAATGTTCAGAAATTAATTTGCTTTGCATTTATATCTCAGTGGCATTGTTTTTATCAGCTGAATATCAGCAGAGAAAATTGGAAGAAAAGGGGACAAGGGCAAATGAAAAGAGAATGCTAAAATCTTTCAACTGTTTTACACCTTCTTCAATTGATTATATGGTTAAACAATCACTCCTGCTAAATTGCACATGTACTGCTTATCAGTTACTACTCATGAATAATTAGTATTCCTTATAAATCATGTTTTTCATTGTAAGGGACACTTCCTTAAATTTTAAAACTTGGATTAAAATGTGGTTTGTGTGACTGGCTGGATGCCAATATCTAATACTGTGCACATTACAGTGACCCTGAACTCTTCACAGTCTCCAAGAGTCTCTCCAAGGCACTCTCTGCGTAGACTTGGGTTGATCATGACAGGTCCCTTAAGGTCATCTTTACCCAGGTTTATATCGATATTGTCAGGTCATTTGGCCACGATGACAGCAGGGCAGTATATGAGGTTACTTTACTGATGTCTGCATTACCCACTGGGTAGAAACATCATGCCCTTAAATCAAAACAGTTGGACCAGCATGGTCCTGTCTATTGCTTTAGTTCAGTCCTTCAAATAGTGATGCTTCCCTCTTTTCTCCCTGCACTCAGATGACACTTTTCTAGCCATGGCTCTCAGTGGCAAACAGCAAATGTTGTCTTTTCCTGTGGTATACCCTGAAAAAAGTATATAGATTTGCACAGCAGAGTTTGGCCACTGGGCTGTTGCAGAAGCACAGCAATTCCCTTAGGACATTGTGGGTTGCAAAACTCCTCAGATTGGGTAACCCCAACAGAAAGACCAATTACTCTGAAGCATTGCAGAGATTAAGTTGTGAAGTATTCTGTGGATCAGGTCAGGTGAAGGATTCTCAGGAACCCCAAACTACAAAGCAGCATCTCTGGTTCTGGGGCTATTACAGCCAAATGCTTGGATCTTTCTTCCAATGGAGATGTGGTGATTAGACCCTTAAATCTTTTTGTTAGTCAGTGGCATAAGAACCTTTTGAAATTCCTTCAACAAATGATAGGACCGGCTTGTTGCCCAAAAGAACTGCTTCAGATCTTCATAATGAACCTTATCAGGTTTCCTTTTTTTCTGTCTGATCAACTGGTTTATTAATGGCAGTTATAACCAGATATTGTGACACCAAAACTGTCAACATTTATGGGATAAAATTAACACAAAACTGTGTACTCTCACAAGCTCCTTACAAATGTTTGTAAATTCCCAGTTCTCCTCCAGTACTGCAGTAACCCTATTCTAAGACAGTTAGAAATATATTGCCTTAGAAGTGCTTTGGATGTGCTTCATAAAACTTTTGGTAAAGCCATAACCTTTTACGTAGCGCAAAGATATGGTGACATGTATATGCTTATTAAGTGTCTATTAGGAAGAAATTTAAAAGGCGGTGACATGTGCTAGGATAGTTTTGGCTTGCCTGCATTATGCCAGGCTTCCACTCGTACTATTTACAAGTGCAAACCTTAATTCAAGTTATTCCAAGGCTTGTGTCTGAATTTCTCTGCCAGAAACTTTTCCAGTCTTGTACCTTAATGAAGTATACAAGCTAGTAGGAAGGCAAAATGGATAAACAGGGGGCTAACATGAGTTCAAGCCTCGCTAGTATGGAAGAAAGTATGCAGAGAAGGTAGGAAAACCCATACACAAATCTCTTTTATCATGGCCGCACTGGGAACTGGAAGTTATAAACACATTTTATGAGTTTTCTGGACATACCCTGATCTGCTTAAACCTGTATAAATATATACATGTATAATCTATAAATATTTCTTTAAATAATTGAAAGAGAATGACTTTCTTTTACTAGTGGCATATGACAGTGAAACCAGGTACAATACCTTTATATATATTTATAACCTTATTACTTCTATATTTAATTATAAAAAACTATTAAACCTGTGATTTTATTAAAAATTCTTGATATGCTGTAAAATACTCTTGAACTCCAGTTTTGCGGAAGGAAGATCAAATGCACATTACAGTTTTACGAAAGCAACGTAGCTAACAGAATTTAGTGCTGATCCCAGGGACATAAGATATCCTTGTTCAGGTGCTAAAATCTTCCTCCAAAACACTTCTTTATGGAAGGAATGGTGCTGATGATCTAATTCTGTTTTTACTTTCTAACTAATCAATATTGTCTCATCTCATTTCTTTCCTGAAACTGAAAAAAAAAAAAAAATCTGCTGGGTTGGCGGTAATTACAATGGGCAAGGCAATGGTGTACCGATTTATTGCTCAAATAATAAAGAAATAAAGCAGGGTAGCAATGAATATCAGTACATTAGGTGTGCTTTGCACAGTAGCAACAATTCCAGAGAAAAGTTGAAGGTTTAAAAGCTTAAAACTGCTCTGAATAGTCTGCGAAGAGCAAGTCAGCTATTATAAATTTAAGGAATAATTTCTTTTGAAAGGAACCCTAGGAGGTAAGTTGGTGCAATCCCTTGCTTGAGACAGGGCCTATTTGATTGCACAGCGTCTTCAACATAGTCGAAGAAAACGTCTAAGAGATTTCACAGTAGCCCTGGGCAAACTGTTCCAGTATTTGAACAGCCATATTGTGATTTATTTATTTTTCTAAAATCTAATTGGAATTTTTATTGACATAACTGTCTACTGTCTGTTGTCCTTTCACTGTGCACATGTGGAGGCTAGCTCTGTCCTTTCTATAACAATCTATTTGACTGCTGAAGACATCAGTAAGACACTCCCATAGTCTTTTTTTTTTCCTAAAGACTGAATTAATCCAGATCTCTCATCATGTTTTACTACATTATACTCTCCACCTTCATAATAATTTTGGTGGCTGAACTCCTTCCACTTTACCAATAATTTTCTTGCACTGCAACACTCAAAACTGTATTTTAATCCCGCATTTAAATCCACTGCAATGAATGAGTATACACGCTGAGGATCCTGTTGCACCATTTCATAATCATGCATATTTTGCTCTGAGAATTAAAAAAGGATGAGTAGTATTCTTCCTTTAGCGTTTATTAGTTATTTCTACTGTAAGTAGAGCTTACCCTTAAAACTTCTGAAGCTGAAAATGAGTTATGTAAATAAATAACACATGTGTAAACACTGCCTGTCAGGAATATCTGTTTGTTAATATTTTTGTTATTTTCTGAACATGTATTTCTTAATGTTTGCTAATTGCATTTAACACAAGCTGCAGATATAATACAAATATTTTAAAAACATAAACCATGGGTTTTGTAGCCAGAACTCCTTGATAATCTATGCCCTTCCTTCTGAGGTACGTAAATGCAGCTAAAAAGCTAAATATCTACTCCTGTAACTTTCGTTAAATCAGATAAATCCAAAACGAATATGGTTTGGATATTTCCAGAAATTTTTCTGAGGTCCCTGTAATGTCTGCCCTTTCTTCAAGAGAATCCTGGGAGAGTTAATATCAGGGGTAACTAACCCAGTCTCAAATAATACAGTAAAGAAGTGAATTCTAAGGATTTTCCTGGAAGTTTCTGACTACTAACATTTACTTCATTAACTCAGAATTCATCATGCAAATTCTTCTTTTTATTATTCATTTTTCAGGTAAATGTAGGGACAGAGAGATAAACACCTTGAACACTATCACACATTCTCAGAACTTTAATAACTCGTAAACTTGTAGGTGAACTTCACCTCCAAGCCCTTTGGTATGTAGTATATCTTGGAGAACAGCTTGCATAAACCATATTTGCTGGATTAGTATCAGTATTGTATAATTTGAAGTAGCTTTCATCTTTGGAACATGTAGTAAATGATGGAACCTCCAAGTAGGAAACTGCAGATCAAGCCTATATTTCAATTAACTTACTCTGATGTATTAGAAAAGAAGGCACTGATATGTTTAGATCTATATTAACTGCTTAATAACAGCCATGTATTCAGTTGCACATGTGTTTGTAAGACAGAAATAGTTCATACAACCTGGTTAAAAAACAAAAAAGCCTAGGGGAATAGAGAAGCTCATGCTGATTCCATTTTACACAGGTTGGAAAGAAACACTTTTGATGTTTAGGAAAGTTTCCTTTTTTACCCATCCCTCTCTATTCCACTAAGTCCACTGAAAATTAATTTTTTTAAAAAACAATTTTCACTTACACTGGCTTGCTAGTATTAATTTTTTTCAGTAAATTTTCCCAGTGATTTTTCCCAGTTTTCATAACCCTCACTCATCATAAGCTTCTATGACTTTTAGCTGGATGAAAGATCTCTAAAAATGATTAACAATTGTTTTGTGATCCTCAAAGGGCACCAAAAGAAAAATATGGGCAGCCCACTTGGGCAGTCCGCTCACTTGGTATGAGACTTCAGATTCAAAAAGAGATCATGGTTAGTGTTTCTAACAACAGCTATAAATCTAAGAGAATTAGTATATAGATGTCTTCATCCATCACAAGTGAGAAATCAGTTGTCAGCACAGTCAGTGCTGTTTCCTTAGTGTAACTTGATCTAATGCCACATCACTTAAGGTCAAGGAAATTTGAAGGCTGCTCTGAAAACAACTGTGCTTACTTTCTCCAGAATTGCTGAATTGCAAAACTTGAGACAACCAGTGAAAAGATGGCCACATAAAGAGCTGGCAGTGGGGAAGAATTTATTTGTTTGTCACTTTGTTTGTCTACTTATTATTTACTTATTTGGGGGAAAACTATAACCATTGTATCTGTAAAGGAAGGCAAACATACTAAAGTTTGAAATGTCAAATAGCAGAAAATTGCATGGTTGCTAATAGTCTGGAAGATTCATACTGGAAATTTTCTGTTGTTCATCCAATTTAAAGATTTCACCCTTAGCCTACCCCGTAGCTATTTCTCTAAATATTTCAAAAATGTTTGACCTTTACATGGTTGTCGCCTAATCTTCATTCATACTGGCATACACTCTTTCCCAAGTGCAATGTATTTTACTATGCTTTTCTGATTTAATACATTTATTTCTAGTATGTTCTTGGGATAGTAAAGATCTAATTAGAGCCACTTCTCAGATATCTTTGAGCTTGTTAGTCAAAAGAATTAATTACTATGCTTAATTAGCATCTGGCCTTAGAGGAGTTGGCTCTCTTTTACTCCTAGCTTTTCATAAAATCTCTTTGGTGAGGAACTAGAGTTCAGATGTCAAATAAAAGGCTGCAGTCCAGCCACTTGAGAAATCTCAAAATATTTTATCCAGATTTCAGGGTTTAGAAATCTATTTTTTTTCATTACTACATCTTTATTGCCTTAATTCACCTATTTTCTCTCAAAGGGTTACTTACAGAATTATAACCGTAATATTAAGGTATTAGATTTAATATTCCCCTCTTTGATGTTCCTTCAGAACTGCCTATATAACAGGGCATGCCTCAAATCTATAATCTTCATAGGAATCTAGTTTTGAAAAGGAAAAAATAAATATTGCATCCAAATACCAAATTACATAACATCCAGAAAAATATTTATATTTAATGCTGTTTTTCTTTGCTATAACACATTTTTGATAACATGGTACCTTTATTAATATTTTTACCATATTACTTTAGTATTAATGCACTGAAGTTGTCTGAAACACTGTTACTACAGAAGAGTTTCTTATTGATGGTAATGAGTCCTGTATCCATTTTCTGACTCTGAAACTCTGGAAGATGTTTTTCCTGCCACATGATTGCAATGCAAGGAGAGCTGTCCCTAATCCAACATGTGAAACTCTATTTCTTTAATGCTAGCCTTTCAGGAAATAGAGTTGAAGTAAATTTTTGCTTCTTCTATGTAATATATATCCCCTTCAATTTGGAAGTTTCACTTAAGTGTCATGCACTTATAGAAAAAAAGAACAACAGGAATAAATTGATGTCTTTCATAGATTTCCAGGCTACCAGGCATCAACATAAAGCGTATCTCTTTGTTTTTCAATCTTAGTAATTGGGCTATCTTGCTCATGTCAAAGTGACTCCTTAATTAAACTTGGGAGAACTCTACTTCTTTGCATTCTCTCATGTTCAAGAATTGAGTTATACTCCTTAAATAATAGTGTTGTCCTTGAATTTTCTTCATGATGTACACTTTCCTGACATCATGATCCAAAAAAAATTTGCAGCCTTCTTCAGAGAAGACACAGAGATAAAAATGGAAGTGTGAAAAGTATTGCTGAATAGATGCGTAATTATGTTTCACTGTAAGAGATTTGATTAAATTTTCTTGGCTAGTCTGAGAATGACAATTGCAGGTTTGCTTATTCAAGGTAGAGATCAAAAATAGAAAGATATTGAGCTGGTTTATGATAATGTTTTTTATTAATTCAATAAGCAATGTAGTGGGGCTATGTGCAGAAGAGCAGAGGTACCTGATGACATTAAACCATGAACAAAAATAATCTATTGATTGGACAGAAGTTAAAAAGAGTACATTAAATTTCTTTCTGATTTCTTTCTGGTCTTATCTTGGAATATCCCACTAGATACTGTGCAATGAATAAACCATAATTTAAATACAGTAAAGGAACTGCCCTGTCTCTCAGTAGCCAGTATTCTAACCAAATTGGTGAGGGAGTTGTTTCCCTTACAAGTTGGCTAAATCCTTTTATTAATAAAAATGCTAAATATCTTTATCAAACGTGCTTCCAAATCTAATCTGAGCTCTGGGAATGCAGTGGAAGCAGCACAGCTAGACTCAGACCCTATTTATCCAGGATGACTCTAGATGATTTAAAATTGATTTAAAGCTCAGTACATAGGCCCAGCTTGGAATTAATTTCAACAAAAGCTTTTAGTATTTGTTTAATTAAACCAGTTGAACTCCCAGATTCTTTGGAGTACTGTGTCGCTTTGAACAAAGACATGACCTTGTTGTGCTGATAAAGGATCATCTGGTGGTGGTTTCATATCATGCTTCTCATCTAACTAATATGCTTTGCAGTCCTCACAAACTGTGAGGACTACAACCGGTTTCAGTGCTAGTTTGTTTTATGAGATGAAACCTACCCGAAACCACCACACAAAAAAATGAGGCTTCGACTAGATCTGCCCAGCTGTAACTGACTAGATTAACCTGGTATGATCTGGAAAACAAAGCAATAAACAAACTGCAGACTTTTCTAACGCATTTGAGGTAGGAGATCAGAGGGGTGATGGTCACTAATCAGTGATGCCAGTGGTGGCTTAATCCAGTGGGATGATATTAAAAAAACCCAACAAACAGTTGAAAGGCAGGAGCAGAGGGGAACACATGCAGGTGTGTCTGGCACCATGGGGAAGCTCCCCAAGGGGGAGCTCCTTGGCATAGGAGCCCATACACCAACCAGGGCTTGACACATTGACCCCGGAGCAAGAGTCCTGTTCCTCTGGTCTGCGGTGCTGCTCTGAACTGGTCCACAGGTCTGCCACAGAGCAGAAATCTTAGAATACTAACATTAAAAATCACATACCTATTCTGTCTAGCAAATACAGTTTAGATCATAGATCACTGATTAGCGTGGTCTGTTCTTGCAGCCACCCCACCTAAATACTGTGACAACTTGGAATCGCTTTTGAGGTATGGAGGGAGGAAAGACAAAAGGGAAAAAACCAGCTTCTTTTAATTACTGTATAAAACCAAAAACTGTCAAAATAATATTAATAAAAATTCAGCACAGGAAATTTATGTCAGACTATAACACCTGTTATGACAAAAGTGTACACATTACTAAACAGAACTCCAGCCTACTTTGTTCTGAAACTACAGTGATTATTGATGACATGAATAATTCACTGATTAAAATAAAAATGAGTGTTTATTTAGATGTGTCAATTTTGTATCTTTAAAAATAGTGCTTATTGGGGAAAACCAGCAAACAATTCTACTTTTACCTTTTTTTGGTAGGTATATGACTGATCTCAGTTAGAATTTACAGGCTTACTAGTAAGTAATATTTTATTTTTACCTATTCTGCACATTTAATTCAACACATATTCTCTTTTTTTCCCCCCTCTCTCTTTTTTCCTATGTTAGAAGTTTAGCCTTTGGGTAAAATAAAGAAAGTAATTACTTTTTGTTAAAATGCTGCAAGAACATAGCTCTGAGGTTATGAAACAGACTTCATTAGTAGCGTGTGTCTTCAATTTTTGCTATTATTTTAGCTGCCCTGAGAGACCTTGAAAAATGAAACTAAGCACTAATGGACCTGAAATAATACTTCTAACTTTAGCATAGAATCTTGTATGGGTTATATTATAAATAAGAAATAGTTTGTCTTTCACATAAGAAAATGCCAAAAGTTTTACAAATGAAACATACTTAATTTGGTGCTCTTTAACTGCGATTTTATTTAATGGCAGAAAAAGAATCCACAGTGTTCCATCATTAGTAACGATTTCCAATGAAACACTACAAAGAAACTTTTAACATTTAATTGTGAAATCATTTTAGATCTTTCTAGGGAGGGAAGAAATTATTTAATACAATTGCTACAATTATAAATGGTTAAAAAGTCTGAGTAATTCATTTCTGTTCAAAGTTCTTTTTCTGCTGATAGTAAATAGAAAATTTGGAAGCTAGTGTAATATATTTGTGGTGGGTTGACCTTGGGTGGACTCCAGATGCCCACCAAGGGTGCCCAGAAGGACAGGGAGAGCACTCACCAACTACCATCACAGGCAATACACACTCTACTTGGAGAAATTAATTTAATTTATTGCCAATAAAATCAGAACAGGGTAATGAGAAATAAAACCAAATCTTAAAACACGTTCCCCACAACCCTCCCTTCTTCCCGGGCTCAACTTCGGTCCTGAATTCTCTGCTTCCTCCACCCAAGCAGCACAGGTGAATAGGGAATGGGGGTTGCAGTCAGTTCATCACACATTGTCTCTACCTCTCCTTCTTCCTCACACTCTTCCCCTGCTCCAGTGTGGGGTCCCACCCATGGGAGACAATCCTCCGTGAACTTCTCTGACATGAGTTCTTCCCACAGGCTTCAGTTCTTCATGAACTGCTCCAGCATGGGTCTTTTCCACAGGGCACAGTCCTTCAGGAACAGAATGCTCCAGCATAGGCTCCTCTCCATGGGTACCCAGGTCCTGCCAGGAGCTTGCTCCAGTGTGGGCTCTCTTCAGGTGCATCCACCTACTTCAATCGGGGGTCCTACATGGGCTGCAGAAAGACAGCCTCCCTCACCATGGTCTTCACCACGGGCTGCAGGGGAATCTCTGTTCCGGTGCCCGGACCATCTATTCCCCATTCTTCTTCACTGACCTTGGTGTCTGCAGAGTTGTTTCTCTCACGTATTCTCACTCCTCTCTCCCACCTGCTGTTGCGCAGCAGTTTTTTCTCCTTAAGTATGTTATCACAGAGGTGCTACCATCATCACTAATGGGCTCTGTCTTGGCCAGCGGCAGGTCCGTCTGGAGCCAGCTGGCATTAGCTTTATCAGACACAGGAGAAACTTCTGGCATTTTCTCACAGAAGCCACCCCTGCAGCCTCCCCTGCTACCAAAGCCTTGCCATGCAAATCCAATACAATATTAAAAAAATTAAACTTCCCCTTATTGGGATAGATAACAAACATTGCTTAGTACTGGTTTTGGTTACAGAATATGTTTCTACTGGGTTGTCAAACTAAGGGCTTTTCAAAGCAATGGAGGAAAGCATCTCACTACACACTCTGTTCTTCCTGCTTTCTAATCAAATTTGTACATCAGCACTGGTATTTAAAATTTAGTGCAAATATTAGTTCAGTC
The DNA here is from genome assembly GCA_013398915.1 of Dromas ardeola. Taxonomy (NCBI): domain Eukaryota; kingdom Metazoa; phylum Chordata; class Aves; order Charadriiformes; family Dromadidae; genus Dromas; species Dromas ardeola. Next base: position 30,550 of record VYZM01007339.1, read on the forward strand.
TTAGAATGTCTATTAGGAAAGAGTAGTCCACAGGTAACTTCAAACATGCTTTTCTTTTTAATTAATGCAACGTGTGCAGGTATAGAAGTCCAGAAGTTCAGAGTCTGAATTATTCAATAACTGAACAGCAGCCAGTTTTTTAAAACTTTTATTCCCATTGATACAAAAGCACACCAAAATAATAATAAAAAAGGATTTCCCTTCTCCATACACATTCCTTTTGTTCAAGAATGCATCTGTTAGCTCTCAAAAATACTGTATTTCCGTCATTATGAAACAATAGCAGCAACTTCATTATTAAACCAATGCTACCTTTCTATGTGGTACTCAGTTTCATGTAATTTGATTAGGACATTATCTTGTTTATTGATTTTTTTTTACATTTTAAGCTATAGTTACATGCATTTTACATGCATGACAATATTAATGCTAAGAAATTGTGCATTTGATGTTGGTCTGTAAGATGCTGGTCTCAGACCTAAGTCCAAAGGCTTATCTATAGTTCAAAAAAATAGTTTTTCAGGTAATGAATTTCACATGAAAGGCAAACAGCCCCTCTGCTTTTCAGCTACAGATGGATTTCTGAATAGACTTTAAATGGTAGTCTTTGACCATTTTTAAACCTAAGGACTTAGGTCCTGAACATCTAAAACTAGATCGCCCGATTTCTAAATGGTTCAAATAAGAAAAGGCACAATGATGTCCCCAGTGAGATATCTTCAGCTCTGGAATTGACTATTGTTCAGTACATCCCAGGCAAATGATAAGACATATGTTATCATAAGATTTATTTTTTTTTTTTTGGCAGCATGAGCATGACCGATAAAACCAGGATTTGGTGACTGATATTTAATGTATAACATTATACCAGTCTTTCAATGAAAATGGAAAATGAACCCCAAATACCTTTAACAAAAAATAAAACCCCAGCATCAAAATCATGTAGTCCACCTGTTGCCACATCTATGCCTAAAAACTTCTGATCCATTGTCAAAATTCTTAAGTTTCTCAAAGACCTACAAAGTCTCAAAGGGAAATAAGTACCTGAAAGTCTGGTGCAAATCGATGGCTATGAGCAGAGACACGTATATTGATCCCCCCAGCAAGGAGAGACAGAGGAATCTCAGCTGTTAGACCTCAGCATTAGAGAGGCTCCCTGGTGTACCTTCTGCCCTGCCAGCACTCCCACAGCATTTCCTGCACTGCCTGATATCAGACAGTAACTGGGACTATTGTAATGAGAGGTGGGGAGGAGTAAAGGACAGATGAGGTGGAGTGACCTAAAGCATCAATGGGTAGGAAAATTGCTTCAATACCTGAAGGCATAAAGGCATACCTTTTTTCCCCTTATGTAATATGTAACTGTAGAATTAGGGCTAAATAAGCAGGTTAGACAAACTGCAGGGGTTTAGCAGCAGGGAGGAGGGCTGCAGGAGGGAAGTTTTCTGAGCATGTGGGCAGCAGGGTCATGGCTACCTATTAGCGAGGAGAAGTGGAAAAGTAGCTTTTTTCAGTTCCCAGCTTGTCTGGGCCAGCGGCGATGAAGAAATGCTGCTCTAACTGTGGCTAAAGGGTCTAACGGTCCATCTGTTAGTCTGTGTGTACGTCTTTCTCACTCCATGTCATGCAATTAGCACCTCTGTCTGTTGTCCAGAACAGATTCTTATTTCACCTATGCTTAAAGCCAACCCCAGATGCAGGTACGGTTGGATACCCTATTACAATTTTGTATTCAAATTGTTTCACAGGGGGTTTAAAGAGTGGATAGATCAAAAATAATTATTTTATGTCAAATAAAAAAAGGAGAGTGTGCTGGGAAGAGTGAGAAGATGATGTTGTAGTCTACTGACTTACTAAGCTATTTTGAAACTTGGAAACAATCTAAATACATATCTGAATTCTTGGAAATGTTATTACTGTAAGAATGATTAAAATCAAATTTATAGTTGCATGTTCTGTGAACAGCAGAGCCCCTCTTCAAATTAAAATGTAAGGCATCTCTGATGTACAAATATTGGGGCAACTTTTGACAAACTTATCTGCACATTCTACCCTAGGTTTTACACCCAATGTAAAAGGCTTATTTAAGAATAAAAAATTCAGAAATGTTTTGAAGAATGGTTTTTGCTGTATCAGGATAAAAGTTGTTACATAGATATATATGCGTGTATGTACTTATGTGCATTTCTCTTCCTTTCTCTTTCAATATAGCTAGAAAAGTGAAATGGAACACTGTGCCTGAATTGCACAACTTTTGATTTGCATTAAGCTGTGAATGCCTGCTTGTCATGGGTGAACTGTGGGATGTTCTTTGCTTGAACTTACCTATATTTAATTGCTCATTATATTTTTATTCTAATACTTAAAATGTCTATTGCATTCATGTGATCATAAGGGAATTCCCCTGTGGATGATTAACTGTGGACCAGTTAATTCACAAGGAAGCTAAGGTCTTTACAACCTAGTAGTAGGTACATGTTCCTGATTCTTGTCTCAGGCTCCGTGAGGTAAAGAAATTTCAATCAAGGCTTACTAACAGGGCTTTTAAATTAAATGTTTCTTTTATTGTGTTCAATTCTACCCCATAGGAGTTAGTCTAAATCCATTATTCCATCTCCCACATTTCTAAAGCTAACCTAAAAGCAAAAATTCAAAATTCTAGGTAGTTTTAGGAACAGTAAAGCTAAGTGAAGCCTGTGAAGCCCATATTATATGGCTAGTGGTTTAACCATAACTATCTCAGCTAATTGCTCTTTTTTCTTTTTTTTTTTCCCCCCACATCAATATCTGCAGTTACCTGCCATCACCTTTTGCATTATTTTAATACTTCAAGCTCTCTCTACTTTGCTAAGACTTACAAGCTAGGAAAAAGCATATGTTTATTGTCAAGACATCTGCTGCCATTTGATTAGTTTGTGAACATAAAGAACCCTCTCTTTCAGCTGCTGGAGGTGAAACAATTGTTTTTAGGAGAGCTTGGTGAAGAATTTCCGTAACCTTTTTATCAGATATTATGTTGGGCAGATCTCGTATGATTCGTCTGCTAAGTATAGCAGAAACTGACCAATGATTTAAAGTCGATAGAGATGAAAATGATAGAAATAGAGACTGCATGATCACATTACTTTTTTCCATAGAAACCCAGCTAAAAATTAGAAGCTCTAAAATATTTTGTATTTAATCAAGAAAAATAAGAACTACTTACCCAAATAACTGCACCTATACAAACAGGGAAAAACAGTCAGAGAAAAAAATATCCAAGCGAAAATGTTTGCTTGGGCATTATCAATGAGACACGGCTGCAATGGAATCATAGTATCAGGAATGCTTCGTGCAATAACCCTGAAGCGTTCATGCGACCAATCAGGATAACTCTGTAGAGTCTTTAAAAATATATAAATAAAATTGGTGATTTTATAATGGTGCTTACTTCTTTTTTCAGCTGTCAGTTTTTCAGCTGCAGATTTTTTTAGTTTATAGACAAAAACCATTTGAAAATGATAGTACTTTTTTTTTCCTTTTGATTTCGGAAGATCAGTTTTGCAAGATATATTTAAGACGTTCTTGAAAATAGATGAATTACTTAATTTGCATTTTCATTTCTGGTTGTCAGAAATAGTATTTAGGTAATCTTACACAAAACCAACAATGTTGTCGATCTGTTCTCTATTACAAGTTCTTCAAAATATATATCAACATATCTATAGCAGTAGAATAAAATCTGTTGCCCATCTGATCATCTTCTTGTCTACTTCTAGTGTTAAATTTCCTTTACTCATCCAAATAGTTTTCTAGAAGTAGGAAATAGGCATTCAAAGCAACTTAAACTGGAGACACTCATCAACTGCAATTTGATCCAATTGGTCTTGCAATCAAGCCTCACTGACAGTTACCAGACAAACTTTCATTGACTTGCTCTTACTGCCAAGTGCATGATTGTTTATTAATATGATGACTTCATTATGCTGAAAGCAAGTTAATATTTTCCTACTAAGCTCTGCAAAGAAGGCTTAAGATAGATAACGGCCTCCAGGTGATTATTGCAAGAACTTTACAACCTTGCCTTGACCAAGAGCTGAGTGACCAAACATCATGAGCTGTGGCAGACAGGACAACATAAAGAACAACTGAGTTGGATGAGCCATGGTAGGGACTCTGGACCAACAACTGACAGGAGAACCTGTCTTTGTTGACAGGTTCTTGAGATTGCTGGAAAGGTGCAGTGCGATATCACCGTGGTCTGACTTGATTGATGCCTGTGCCACAACCCCCCATGCCCCAAGGATAGAGACTGGGGGAAACCATGTACAAGCAGAAAGCCCACATCAGGGCTGAGCTGCTGGCCAGAGCCTGACACTGGGCATGGCTGAGGAGACCACTGTGTTTCCTCAGGCTGGGCTGTGCCAACCCACTCAAATGGTGCCAAGGCTGTCCCAGCTAAGTTCCACTCTGTGTGTATGTGTGTGTGTGTGTTTTGCAATGAGGAGGTACCAGTTGTTTTGGGATCTCAGCAAGAAAAGCACCGATACTCCAAGGCCGGTTATTTGTTTTACTGTGTAAAGGATAGAAATTGTAGAAAAGCAATCTTATGTCCCTCCTGATGCTGGGAACCCTGGCTGTTGCAGTGTTGGACAAGACCCTGCTTGTGGACCATGGCATGCTGCGCAGAGTTCCCAACTGTGGTGGAGTTGGCCAGCCTCACTGTTTCTCACATCTTTATAGTATTCTTGCAAGTGAACAAAGCTTTTACTTCTACAATACTGAAGAGTCTATGCAGTACATGGAGGTTCAGTTTGGGCATTATGCTGTTACACATGTCCATAGGAACAAGCTCTTGCAGGACATAGATAAAGGCAGTGCATGCTGGCATCACAGTATGTGCTCAGGTTATATAGCAGTCACTCAAATGCTAACATAAAAGTTTCTACAGCCAAGGCCTATGATTATATTCTGCCTATATTTTGCTTGAAATAACAAACTGCTCATTAAAATCTCTTCCTCAGTGCCCCACTACAGTGTGTGTGTCTACGTGCTTCTGTGTATGCGTGCATGTATGCCAAGCTATTCCTGACACAGCCTGTCCCTTGCTTGGTCTGCTTCATAAATTGATCTTAATAGTGTCCATGGGTGGGTGTTCCTTTTTGCCACATGGCATTAAGTTTTGCAGAATATTTCAAACTAGAATGCTACTATAGGATGACATTTAGACCTGGTATCTAGAGCTTTAGTAGTGATTAAATAAACTCCTATAGCAACAGGTTTTCAGTTTGCTGCATTTGCAATATATTGAAGAGACATGTAGCACTCTAATAAAGTATCTCTCTTTTTTTTCTCTCTTTGTACTTCAGATATTTTAATACAACTTTGGCTAGAATTTATTTGATCAGTTAGTTGATTAGTTGTTTTTTGAGTTGTTTAAGAGCTAGAACTGGGGATTTCATGAAGACATAGATTGCCAGAATCAAAGCTTTGTAAGACTGCCATAGTTTGCGGTACCTTTTCTATGATCTTGGAGGAAACCCAAGCACAGATGTAGGCTGAAGGTTGTGTTCACAGTACTTCAAAGTATATCTGTTAGACCATACTTCATAAAGTGGCACTAAAAATAGCGTCACAACTCAGGATGAAGACATTCTCCCTCGCTTTTCCTGTCTTGATGACTGAAACATTAATAGATATGTCAATGATACACATAAAGCTTAAAAAATTATTAAATTGAAGTTTCTCCAAGTTCTAAGTTTCTTTTAGTGCAAGGGTAACGGTAGAAATTATATCCAGAGGTATTTTATAAGTGGAATTTTACTTCACAAATTTGTCTAATTATAATGGAAAGAACTTTTATTACACCTCTTGTCTCTTGACATATGACTTATGATTCTAATGTCTATCCTTCCTTGAAGTTTAAATGAGTGTGTGTTCACTGATCCACAATGCCACTTAAGACAAAATGTTACCAGCATAATTCTGCTGTATTGGCTGTGATCATTGCAACAGCCGTTCCATAAAACCTGAAGTGAGCAAATTGTTGTGTCTTTTAGACAGATGACCTGAGACACTAAAAATAATTTTAAAAAAAGTCCAAAGCCCCTTTACCATTTTCCTATAGAATAGCCTATTTTCAAGTTAAATTGTCCAAGTATCTTCCCAATATCTAATTATTCCCCACTTTTTCACTTTGATTTATTTACGGCTTCTGAGTGTCCTTTGTTTTACAAGTAGATCTTTTTCGTTTTGAGCTATACAAATCTTAAATATTTTGAAGCAGTAATAAACAGGGGTGCAGAGAAGAGTCTTACCTAGAAGACTGAAAAATTACCTTTGCTCTACTATTTATAAGGTATATTTTAGCAGTTCAGCAGCCCAAAGGGGTAGAAAAAGAAATGTGGAATTTCAAATTGAAATAATCTGCGCTGAAACACCCTTAGGCATTCTGATTTACAATTAGGTTTTTTGCAGTCCAATGTCTCTCTCCCCATATGTACACCTGGAACTACAGCCAACTTCAGAGTCTTGCAGTGGTAACTTCACTGCATATCAGAAAAAGAACGAAGGGTGTTAATGGCCTCTGAGTACCATCTCTTACTATGCACAGATAAGGTATATGTCTATTTTCACTCAATATCACAAAAAAATAGTCTAGGTTCTAATATTCAACTGAACCCCTGAGTTGTTACATGGAAGAGAAAAGTAACAACAATCCTTGACTTTTCCTGTTACTCTCTATTTGATAGACATGTGTCGTGCCATCTGTTTATTGTTTCTTTTCCAGATTGAAAAGTCCTATTTTTTTAGTTATTTTACATTTGGAAGCCTTGATATTTGGTTCTGTGTCTCTTTCAGTTCTACGTTACTGTTTTTGAGATGGAGCTCCAAAGTGCTGACATTCTTAAAAGGTGAGTATGCCCTCGATTTACTATAGTGCTGTAAGGCTGGTTTTAGCTTTTCATTCCATTCCTTTTCTAATATTCCAAGCATTTAGCTTGCTTTTTTTGATTACTAACAGGTGAGTACTGAGCTAATACAAGTATGGACATGCACAATCCATTACAAATAATACCTGGATCTTCTTCCTGTTAAGAAGAATGAATTGATTTTTTTTTTTTTTTTTGCTATAGATAGGCAAATGTTGCACTGTAAATCAGACAATGTATAAACAGGGGAAATGACCAGAGATACCCTGCAAAGCCTCCTGGTTTGGTGCCTGGAATCTATAAAACTGAACTATGTTCAGGGACTCTTGAAAAATATGCAAATGCAAAGTTGTTTATATACTGGGTGTAAAAGAAGTTGGTAATATGTCTTTAAATTATTGGTAAATTCTTTTACTACGATTACTTCACCATTTCTTAGATATAAAATACTGTTAGCTGAGTTGTATATATTTCAAATTAAAAGTTACATATGTCATTTACTCAGTAAAATTGATTCCTTTCTTCATAATACAATTATTAAGCCGATGGCAAAGAACATAACACTGATGATAAAATGGACTCCTATAAAATATTGTAAAATAGAGAGTGATTAAAGCCTAGCAAAAAACATAGGGAAAAAACATCATGTAGCTACTGGGACTGTGAGTAAATTGCTTGTTTAAAAAAGAAAAAAGGTTAATGTCTAACTTGGGGAAAATGGAATTGTTTGATAGCTCAATAGAGAACTGACCCACCTGTATCTCAGGCTTCAAACAATATGAACTAACTAAATTGCGAAAAAAGCTTTGTGGTTTTAGTGAGCATAATAGTGGTTAACCTTTTTAAGCTGTTGCATAAGCCAAGAGTTTCTGTTAAACCAGCAGAGAAAACATTTACGTAGATTGTGGAAACTGCACAAAATCACCTAGTTCCTAAACTGCTGGTGACTTCAGACTGTTTCCACTTTTATAATTTTTTTTTGAAGTGGTTGAATTAAGGAAATTAACAGAGCATTGCCAGTTCAGAGAGCTTAAACGATGCATTAAGGGACCAGTTAGTGCGTGTATGTAAGAAAAGAAACAACCTAAAAGTGGTTATTAACTGAGAGTAATTTAACCCTACCACATGCCCTAGAATTTCTGTATCAATGAAGACAGCTACTAATGATGCCAGGGAGATGCATCTATATTATGGAATCTGTGCAACAAGCAGGAAGCAGTACAAGGACAGTATGCTCAGATGCCATGAGCTTCCCTTGTTGTCTCATGATGCAAGTAATTGTCAGTCAGTGGGGGTAAAATACTATTAAAGGTACAGTAATGTGAGGCAGAAAAAAAGCAGGTTATTTCAAAACCATAAGCAATTTAAAAGATTACAGACGCGTATATGTAAATTCATGAGTTTGCAAATTAAGATTGGATCAAACTGAGAATGATGTGATATAATATACATTTTATTTGTTTAGTTTAGAGGATGAACCACATGTTTAAATTCTTTTACAATTTAAGAAATAAGACTTAAATTGGAACTTAATAGAAGCCCTAGCTATTAATTGTAATTCACCACAGGTTTATCAGACACAAAATAATCCATGGAAACCTGGATTTAAACTGTTTATTAAACTTCTGTCTGATTTTATTAGATAAAAGTGGTTCAGAGCAGGTCATAGCTAAGACAAAACATAAACCAGTTGCTAAACATGAACTCCACAGCATGTTTTTCACTAGTAATGTATACCAAAATTACCAAGCAGAGAGAAATACTATATGCTTGATGTTGGTTGATATAACTTAATCTGTTAGTCTGCCTTTTTGGTTAGTAAGGAGGAAAAAAGGCTCTTCCAGAGAAGATTTATAATGTATCTGTGCTATCCTGTTGGCTTGTCTTTTTTTTTTGTGCACCATCCTCTTAGCCATCTAACTGTCCACATTTGATATTGTCCTGGTTTGAGGTAAAACAAACAATTTTCTGTTCATTAATTTTACTTTTTAGCTAAGCCTCTTCTAACTTTCTGAAATTAACAGTATATTGCCCAGACACTGTTTGGTCCCAAAGAGATAAGACCTGATTGTTTCTAATTTATGCCAAGGAACGGTATGCAGAGAGGCTCCTTCTTATACTTATTGCTAGAACAACCAAGGTCAGCTAATTTTATTATTTCCCCGTTGGAGTGTTGGGAGTAGAAAAGCATAGAGGGGTCGTTTCTGTGGAGAGGAGTGGACAGGACAGGTGACCCAAAACTGACCAACAGGGTATTCCATCACATCCACATCATGGTCAGTATAAAAGCTGTGGGATCAAAGGCTCAGCTCTCATTTTTCAATGTCCAGCCTGGAAATTTCAATGGAATTTCAATGTCTTTTTAACCTAGGCTCAAATATAGGGTGAGCAAAGCAGTTGTCTAGCCAGAATAGTTTAGTTATTATTCAATAGTTTAGTTATGCCTGGATTCTGTGCATTATTTCTGCTGTGTCCTCTAAAGTAGAAAATTTAAATAAATCCAGAATTGTTAGTGGAAACCTTGGTCATGAAAGGCATGCAGTTATCTAAGTTTTGACTTGACATAGTGCTCCCAGAAGCCATACCATATTTAGCACTCCCGGTTATTTGAGTTCACTGTAATTATATGACTTCTTCATACCCTTATAAATTAGCTAAAAAAGACCTTTTTCTATCATGGAACGAATTTCAGAACAAAGCAAAACAAATTGAATGGAAAATTCCTGAAGAAGTTCATATAAAAAATTGCAAGAATTAGGTGAAGAGAGGCTTAAAGCTGTCTTCCTGCAATCACAGGAAAATGTCCTTGCCTTTGAGTTACCAGTTATTTTTCGCTACATAATGCTATCTTGTACCTAAGAAAAATGTCCTGTAGAAAGCTGTATTAAAACTGATACACCTGGCTTCCAAAGGAAAATATTACAAATCAGCTCCACTTGTAAATGGCAAAAAAGAAATCCAAAATGGGGCATAAACCATGTCAGCCCCCTTATTGGAAGTTAAAAGAGGAATTACTGACACCAGAGTATTTTGGTGCAAGCCTCAGTGCAAGAAGCATCCTTTGGCTGTTAGAAGAATTCCCTGCTTATTCTATAAATGTCTGTGAGGAAGGTAAATGTGCTATGCAGTCTTTTTTTAGGAATGGCACCCTTCATGGATGAGATTTGTAGCTCTAGATATCAGAGTTCTGTAGTGACTAAGGCTTTCAGGATCAGGTTTATATGAGTTTGGGGAAACTGTGTTATTGAATTGTTTGCTTTTTCCTTTCTGTCTGAGAAAGACGTGGTCATTTATAATAAAAAGTAAGGTTGCAACAAAGGGATAGAAATTTCTGTGATAGCTCTGTTCCTATAATTCACTAATCTATGTAAATGGCACTATGAAGAATAGCAGGGTTTAACATGGGACTAGGATCTTTGATGGTGTAAATCTACAACTCAATAGACTTATGCAGATTTATACCATTTGAGGTTATTGCCCATAGACTACTAGAGGACATTTGCTGGCACATACAGATACCTTCATTTCACAGTTAAATTAACTTTGCAATTATCAGTATCTGACTCATTCCCTAAAAAGACCTAATGATACCTATGCTGCTGATTTAAAAGATATCACATTATATTAATCAGATGCTGGCTATTTTTAAAAGAAATAGCTATTCTTTCTTTATGGTGGGAAGAGTTTTAATTTTCAGGTATCAGTATAGGCTCCAGGTGCTCAAGACCTCAGGAAATAAGGCAATATATCAACGAAGTATGTCAATAAACATATATACTGGAGTATTAGAGCAAAAAAGCAAGCAGTTAACATTTCTAGCACACTTTTTTACTCTGGCAGTTCAAGCTGTAAAAATGTACCTAATATTGCATTTTATTCTTTGAGAAATGGTATGTTCTTATGCCCACATAAATGTAAAAAGAAGAGCTCTTCTAGATAGAAGATATGATTGCAATCCAGTAATTTGCCAACCTATGTTTAATCATACTAATGTTGAAATATTTATTTTTAACCAAAAAAAACTAAGATAAGAAGGTTATTGGGAGTGGTTAACATGGATTCACCAAGGGGAAATCATGCTTGACCAATCTGGTAGCCTTCTATGATGGCATGACTGGCTGGGTAGATGAAGGGAGAGCAGTGGATGTTGTCTACCTCGACTTTAGCAAGGCTTTTGACACTGTCTCACATAACATCCTCATAGGTAAGCTTAGAAAGTGTGGGTTAGATGAGTGGACAGTGAGGTGGATTGAGAAGTGGTTGAATAGCAGAGCTCAGAGGGTTGTGATCAGCGGCGCAGAGTCTAGTTGGAGGCCTGTAACTAGTGGTGTTCCCCAGGGGTCACTACTGCGTCCGGTCTTGTTCAACATATTCATCAACGACCTGGATGAGTGGACAGATAGTACCCTCAGCAAGTTCGCTGATGATGCAAAATAGGGAGGAGTGGCTGACACACCAGAAGGCTGTGCTGCCACACAGCGAGACCTGGACAGGCTAGAGAGTTGGGC